>PVJO010001716.1:0-162807 GCA_004026905.1 Hystrix cristata
TCAGTAACTGCTATATGTGAAGCATTTGACATTATGCCTCTATCAGAGTATGAACCATCTGCCTCTCCCTCTCTCTGCACTGTGATTAATGATGGAAAGTTATTTTACTGCATTTTTTGTAATTCTGACTATTTCTTTCCAGAGGAGTGGAAATACCATGAAGACATGTTTAGACTCCAGTGAACTGACCCAAGCCTTGGCAAGAAGGACTGTGAGATGGGAGAGAGGGAGGGAGAGAGAGGACAAGAAAAGAGAAAGGGAGAAAAAGAGGGACGGGGCAAAGTGGGAGGGAGGAGAGAAGACACAGACATCAGGTATCTTCTTAGACACTCTTGATGCCAAGAAAATTCAAGAAAGAGCAAGTGTGAGTGAGAATGTAGGGAATACAGTAATGTGACATGTATTGTAATTCTCTTCTGCATTTACTTCACAAAACTTTGTTAAAAATCCACCAAAGTGCATGACTTCAAAATTTATGTGCAATTTTTAATGTAGCTGGTGTTTTATGCTTATTTATTTTAAAGGGATGAAAGGACCCACAGTAAGATTGGCCTGAAGGTAGGCCAAGTGGTCAAGAGAAATGTCCATTTACTCAATTTATTATTACACCAGGATACGGGAAGATCTCACCCATCTTTTTCTCTGTCTTATGTGAAAGAACATTACTATTAAGATGGAGGAAGGGCTAAGAGTACAAGAGATCAAAGAGAGGTGCCTAAATAGGACTTTTCCTTTCTGGCCCTAGATTAGAACTTTAGATATTAAAGAAACAGATAAGGTCTAGAATAAATGTTGTACTTGATCTCAATTAGATTCTATTGATGAGCAGACCAGGAATTTTGAGTGAAAATCAAATCCAGCTTTTGGACTGATATAGGTTCCCCGTACCACTCCCTCATCCTCCATACCACAGTGCTCAGGTGAAACACCAACAAGCTGACTGAAATCATCTTTTGGCCAAGGCAAGAGAAAGCACCTCAAGCATAATCAGTGAAAAAGAATTCCACTACTGCAAATAGTAGACTTTAGATATACATTTTAAAATCATTTTTCTCTCATCTTTGTAGCGTTGCTTTATCGCCAATTAGTTACAATTTTCTGAAGTGCAGATAAGTCTTTCTCTTTGGGTCGAATTTGGGGATTGTGTGGTTTTTAGGTGTAAACAAGAGTGGGTGGATGGAAAGTCTGATGATCTGCTCAGCATTGTGGCCAGGAATCCACGTGTTATTCCCTGGGGAGTGGAGGACTGACTGGCAGGAAGTTCCACCGCCATGACCTTTGTTGGAAAAAAAAAAAAAAAAAGTGCCCGTATATTTGGTTAGCTGTGTTGCAATTTTACTTTTCTCCTCCTAATACTGTTTTTCTTTTTCTGGTTTCTTTGTCTAAAAACACTTAGAATTCTCACTTCAGGGACAGATGAGATGGGTGGGTGATTGTTGTTTTTTGTTTTGTTTTTTTATTTTTACCAAGAAAATGTATTGGTACATTATATACATAATGATCATAATCAACATGGTTATTTTGTACCTGTACATGATGTATCTTGGCTTTCCCTCCTCTTCCCCTCCCTTCCCTTCCATTCACCCACCCCCTTTCTATTTTCTCTGTTTTTTGGTTTTTTTGAGACACAGTCTTGCTAAGCAATTCAGGCTGGCCTTGAACTGACTATGTAGCCAAGGTTGGCCTCGAACTCCTGACTCAGCCTCCCAAGTGCTGGGATTACAGGCATGCATCACCACGCGCGGGTTGAAGCTTTGTTATTTAGAAAATTCAATCTTTGTATGAACAAGTAGGCAGTCCTTATCCTTTACTACATAGTCCACAGCATGAACTCAACATTGATAAGCCTCCTACATGCAGCCTATTTCTGCTGAAAATAGGCATTTTTAAATTAATGAATGTTACAAAAGTTACTCATTTGAATGAGAAAAACTAGTTAATTTCTGCATCTGAGATGACATTTTCATAATGATGTGGGTATTACACATTATGGTCGAGAGCTAGGAAAAAGTTTTTTTCAAAAATTTAATTTGAGCGATTAAAGTTATTAAACAGAAATGTTAAATTTGACAGAAAATGAGGACAAAATAAAACTCACAGACAATTCTTTCATTTTTGTAATTGAACTTAAAAGTTCATATGTTCATGTCACTTTATAATAATGTCAATAATGATAATTTTATGACTAATTTCAAATTCATCACAGTAGAGGCAGGAAAGAGTAATAGGACTTTATTCAACTACTGACAAATATTCAGTGTAAAATATTAAGCAATTAAATATGAAAATAATACATGTTGAAGCAAAAAAATGAAACAATACAAATAGGTATAAAATTAAAACAAATGCTCCTCTGATGATCACTTTGCTTTATTTCCACTATGACGTTTATTTTCCACTATTAAGTTTGTTTATATTATTTTAAAATTTATTTTATTAGTGCACATTTGTAATGCATAATGAACACATTCATTTGGGGGAGTGGGTACACATACATGCAGCGTCTTAACCCTTTTTACTTTCCTTTCACTCTCCCCACACCATTATTTTGCTACTCTCTCCTGTAATACACTCTTTCCCACTTAAGAGTACGGTTTATGTTACACGCCATGTAGCATGTCCTATCACCACACATATCCTAAACCTCCTGGAAAACACGAAATGAAAAAAGACACCAAGTCATGCCCTAGAAAGAGTTATAGGAGAGAAAGCCTTTGAAATTTGTATCTTTTATAAAGCTTAAAATGTTTCAGATCTAATAACTGCATGCCTAGCTCTTTTAATTTCTTATTTTGAGATAAAGTCTTGCTAAGTCACTAAAATGCCCAGACTGAGCTCAGTTTGTGATCTGCCTGTCTCATGGACATAGTTGTCATTTGCTCTTAGAATGAAGGCGAATGTCCTTCGCAGGGTCAGGTGATATGATTTCTCGGGTTTATATCATCTGACCTACTGTTCCGTCCCACCCTCCCAGTACTCCTAGCCGGGGAGTCTCTAAATTTCACAGGCTTCCTCCTCAGCCCGGATTACTTACTCTTTACCCCACCCACACAATTTCCACCCTTCAGAGCTCAACTACAGGTTATTAATTCAGGGAACAATTTATTAGCACCTAGACTAAATTAAATTCTCCTGTTTCCTCCCTTCCCCTTTTATGTAATGTTCCATGGGAATTTAAATAAATAATGTACATAGTTTTTTAATGCCTAATTCTTCTAAGGGAAGGTAAACCCAGTAACAGCCAGGGCAACAATTACTACTCCACCCTCAGAGGCCAAGATAGTTTTCCAGCACTTGCTAAAAGTTTTACAAACAGTTTTAATAATGACTATAACTATTTTATGATATAACATTGCCCCAGTGTATAGAGCATATTTATGAACTTATAAGTATTTCTATTTGTTTTTCCATAAAAAAACATGAAATGGCCATTTTCTCTGTGAATGTTTTAATTTTCTTTTCCTATTTTCAATTTCAGACTACTTTAATATTTTAAGCCTAAATATTAATTGCTACTGACACAGAAAATATTCATCGGAGAATAATACATAATTTGAACAACCCACCTGAATATTTATTTACCCAAACTTTTCTTCAAAAATATTTTTCATCATTGATATGAATTAGCATTAGTCATTTGCCATTTGTTCCCTCTATTATGGTTACTATTTGTACACAAATTGCAAGTTCTATGACTTTACAATGATTTCATATCTATTTAAAACATGCATATGTTGTAAAAAGAAGAAATAAGACTAAAACTTCAGAAAAAGGCAACAAAGAGGAAACAGAAATGTGCTCTGAAGCTGATCCAGCGGTACACTCTAACCCCCGCACTCTGGGAGGATAAGGTTGGAGCATTACAAGTTAGAGCCTGACCTGGCAAGCGACGTAGAGACTGTCTCAAAATAAAACATAAATTAAAAGGCTGGGATGTAGCTTGCAGCAGAGGCCCCGGGTTCAATCACAAAACAAACAAACAAACAACATTAAAAATTTTAAAGTAGAAAATCAGAGGTGAGTAGTTTTGGGGAAAAGCTATCTTTTCCTAAGAGATGGTCAATCTGCTCATAGAGTGTGGGCTGGAATTTCCTACCAATCCTGCTTCCATGACTCTCTGCACAAATGGCTTTATGGAGGCCATCAAATGCAGCATGCATGAAATCAGGTCATTGTAACAACTGTGGACACGCTCCCGCCTTCCTGGAGGAGAGCTATTGCCCCGGTGACCAGGAGATCCAACTTTCAGCAAAAATATATATTTCTTTCTGCTGTGCCATTGATGGATATTAATAAAGACAGAATTAAATGATAGGATTGAGTCAAAACAAAAAAACTCAGCAATTTTGCTCAGGGTTCCAGGCAGATTAAAATATATAATACAGGAAAAAATCAGCCTTTTTCAAATGTATGAAAATTAAAAATGGAGCAATAACACATACTTTTATTTAGAATTAAAAATATTCACAATAGCCAATACACAGAACCAACCTAAGTGCCTATCAACGCACAGGCACTTATAAAGGGGATAAAGGAGGATAAAGGAGGTTTGGTGTATTTTGTATGTATATTATATTACATATTGTATTGATAGATAAAGTAGAATATTATTCAGTCTTTAAAAATAAGGAAATCCTGTCATTTGGGACAAGATGGATGAGCCTGAAGGATGCTACGCTAAGCAAATAAATCAGGTTCAGAAGGAAAAATACTATGTGATCTCTCTTACATGGGGAATCTGAAAAAGTCACATTGCTATAAGAAAAGAGCAGAACAGTGGCTGCCGAGGGCTGGAGACTGGGTGGTACAGAGGAAACGAGGAGATGTCTCCCAGATAACACAATTTTTCAGGCAGCATGAGTAAGTTCTGAAGATGCACTATACAGCATGGAGAATATAATTACCAATTATGTCTTACATACTTGAAAATTTAGCATAGAGAAGATCTTAGATGTTCTCAACACACACACACAAAGAATATTAAAAGATATAACTATGTAATGTTAAAAGATAAAACTAAGATATAATATAAAGAATATTAAAAGATATAACTATGAGGGTCTAGATAAATTAATTAGCTTCATTATAGTAATAAAGTCACAATGAATATACAGAGAAACATCCTCTGCCTGGTAAAAAATACAGTTGTCAGTTATACTGCTACAAAGCAAAGGAAAAATAAATATCATTAAAATGTCTTGAAATGTTTATATTTATTAGTTATTATTCAACCAATAAGCTAAATGAACGAACCAAATCAAACGAGTAGTCTAAATTAACAGTGCTGATAGACATAACAGATAACACAATTTTCTTTACATGAAAACATACTTAAAAGGTTTTATTTGCATTACAATCTAAATGATAATCTATGTTTAATTAAATGCACACATGAAGTCACGCGTTTCTTCTAGTCAGATGTCTGAAATAATCCATGAGAAAAATCATATAATTATAAGATTTCAGGACTGAGTTATTCTTGTGCTCATAAATTCCTAGCAAAAGAAATACATATTTCGTTTCCTCAATCATTGCAGTGTACTGCATTTCTGACAATCAGAAAATTGCACATTTTACCTTCAATTACCTTTTCCTATTATCTAAAGAAAATATACTAATATAATGTGCATATCAGAATCCATATTCACTCCATTCTGCTTCAGATATCTTGTTTTCGACAGCTAAAAAATTTTTTAAAAAGCTAGTGTTCCTTTTGTTTTTCATTTCATGAACGTACTCAGAATTTGCATAATAAGACCTCTCAAAAGATGAGAGAATGAATGAGGAATAAATAAATTGCAACCTCCTGCATAATGACTCTACCTTTAAAGATGGATCACACATGGTCACGGCTGAATGCATCCAATATATCAATATTTATTAAGCAGACAGAAAGTCAATTCAACCATAACTTGCTTTGCACCAAGAAAGAAGAAACACAGAAAAGAATATGGCAGGATTATTAAAAAGAAACTTAAGAACTCTACCTAAAGTAAGTACCAGAAGCTCCTATTGAATCTCTTTTTTCTAAATCTTTATGGAATCAAATGAACCATCTATACAAGGAATTAGAAAAGATTACTAAATATGAAATGGCCATATCCTGTCACAAAACCTTATGGAGTTTGCAAAAGAAGGATGTTCAATTGCCATTTGTAAAGATGATCTTTCTCGTTTCAATATATCAAGAGGGACTGGGGATTTAGCTCAGTGGTTAGAGTGCTTGCCTAGAAAGTGCAAGGCCTTGAGTTTGATCCCCAGCACCAAAGGAAAAAAAAAAAAGATATATTGGGAAGTAAATATTATTTAGCTACTATAGATACAGAATTTATTTCCTCAACTGGAATCATACCTTGACTACAGAGTCATTATGTATTTTGAGTTTTACAAAAAAGCATTTACTAAATGTCAACTAGTAGATGGTGGAGATGCAATATTTTTAATATATCACTTATACAACCACCCCCCACACACACATACACAAATGGTACTTTTAAGTATGGCCTTACCCCCTTTCTTGACAGTAAAAATCATAGTATTTGCTGAAATGTGCCAGGCACAGGATAAATATTTTCCATGGATTAGTTAACTCAGACAAACAAAATTCTGATACAGGTTGGGTTTTATTTTCACTGTACAGATGGGGAAAATGAGGTATGAAATGATGTTACATCATTTTCTCCTAGGATGTAAGTCAAAGCTACAGGTATTGAACTAAGATTTTTTTTTTTCTTTTCTGATTGCACAGACCACCGTTTTAGTTCCCACACTATATTTTTTGAACCTCACAGTGATTGTCTCCAATTCTCTTTAAAAAGATTTATATGAATACTTTAGATTGAATAAGAGAGTTAATATTTAAAGTTAACTCTCGACTGTCTCCATCTGATGATGAAAAATTAGGCCCATAAAAAAGAAAATACATCTTCTCTGTGACGCATATGATTCAACGGCCAGTTGCATCTTGGAAGAGAGAAAAAGACATTAATGGAAAAACAGATAAAACCCAAGTGAAATTCAGAGTTTACTTAATAGTAACGTGCCAGTGTGACTCTCTTACATGAGACAAATAGTTACAGCAGAAGTTAACATTAGGGACAAAGGAATGGAAGGGAAAGGGGAACTCTGTTTACTGTGACTAAAATTATTCCAAAATAAAAAATTCACTTAAAAATTGTAGCCTGCATATTTTAAGGCATATATGTACTAATGTGTACATGTTTAATGTGTGTTAAACACAAATACAACAAAAATTGAAACTATTTATCCCTAGAGGGTGAGAAAAGGGCAAGTCATTTAACTTCTCACTGATTTATTTTCCACACCTGTAATATGGATGTAACTTGTTCAGGCACCTTATTTTAAACTTTCTATATTTTCCACTTTTCCTCCCTTCACCCTGCATCTCCCTGACTCAGCACATAGGGAAGCCTATTGCAAAGCAAGTGGGAGAGTAGTCGCTTCTATCCTGTGTGGCTTTTGCTTAGCACAAACTTGAACCTAAAAGATAATAGGAGATTTCTTGGGCCAAGTCCAAAACGCCTCAATCTCAGGGGAAAACAGCAAAATTTTGGATAGTGAAGGAGAAAACATTTATTGTTAATATAAGAAACTGAGCATAAGTTTCAAAAAATGACACGTATTCCTTTTAAAATAATATAAATCTCTTAAACTACTTTCACTTTTCAGTGTGTACACTATTTAACAAAAGGACAGCTTTACAGGGCTGAGAAAATATGCAAAATTTCACCTTCTAAAAAGTTAAGTTTTTAAAAAGAAGCAAATCAGACATTTTCAAGGAGCTGTGATTTTCTTCCATTGAATCTGGCTCTTGTTTGCTATCAGATCTTTCTCTAAATTTTTTTTTTAATTTTATTTTACCAAATTATTTGTTTCCAGGGACTGGGAAGACTTGAGCTCAAATTTATGTTAATGATGTCATCAGCTGAAGGTGAGTTAGGTCAGTGTTTTAAAAATGAGTTCAGGTTTAGTTACTGTCCCGTGGGGCACCGTTCACCACGTGCTTTCCTCTCATCAAGGACTGAGAGGGAACTTGGGTCCTCCTACTGGCTCAAACAGAAGGGAAGACGCAGAGCAAAGCGTCTCCGCGCACGCGCTTCTGCCACGAGGCTTTCTCTTGAACGCATCTATTTACTCAGCTCTGAGCATCCTGTGCCCCAATCCCGTAAAATATCCACATTATACTGTCCAAACACTCAGTCTTACACCTCCAGGCCACACGGGCAAGGAACGGAGGGTAAAAATCTCAATTTGCATCTCTGTTTAGAGTTTCACACAAGATTTCAGTTTGAAAAACAGACTTCTACTTTTGAAAAAAAAAAAAAAAAATCCCAAGCTTTAAAAAGCCTCGGACTATTCACACTTCATTTAATTTCTTACTGCCCATTTACTTTATAGCGTCTTGCAGTCTACTTTCCCATTTTAATACAACAAGCCCTTAAACGTCACAGCTGGACTTGATGGTCGCCACCAGCTCATTTGCTCTTCTCAGTCCACATACTTTCTCATCTCTATGCATCACTTGAAATAACTGATAGTATACTCTTTAAAAAAAAATCTATTTTACTTTGCCCTTCTTGGGAAATCCACGATCCTAGTGACCCTGTGCTTGCCCTGAAAACTCTTCCCCTTAAGCCTTCCATGAATCTCATTAGTAGAACATAGTAAAGCAATACTCAGTATTGCATAAGTAAAGCAATACTCAGAAGGACTTCTGAAGATTGGGACCAAACTTCCAAATTTTTGAATTTCCCCCCAAACATATTGAAAATATCACACAGTCCTAAGCACAATAGGTGTTTAAAAGTTAATTTTTGGCAAAAAGAAAATAGGATAAAGTAACACAATGAACAAAACTATCCTCAGAAAGTATGTGACATAAATTTTAAAAGATAGATCTATTGACTTTAGAATAGTTTTTCCGGGCTGGGGGATTTAGCTCAGTGGTTGGAGTGCTTGCCTAGCAAGCTCAAGGCCCTGAGTTCGATCCCCAGTAGCACTGGAGGGAGGAGACAAGAATAATTTTTCATGATTAACAGCTTTTCATGAATAGTTTCTTGAATTAAAATTTAGTTAGTTTGAAAATCTGGATGATCCAGTTTCATAATCCATGATACTTTCCCTGAGGATACTGTATAAGAATACTGAAATAAAGAGTTGATCCAGCTGAAGGAACGCACCAAAGATAGCTAGTGAGTGAGAGATGTCTTATTTTTCAGTGCCCAGTAACAGAGTTTTCTTGAGTGCCTGAGAACAATTATTTGGCGCTTTACCCTTTGATTCTATATATTTATACATCACTTTCTAAAGTAAAACTTGGTCACTAAACACATGGGATGTGTGAATTTTAACCATTTTCAACTGCCTTTTGAATACATATTTAGATGTAAATAACATCTGTATTTCGAAGAACGGTGGTTTGGTACTCCGAGTGTAACTGAACATAGCTTTGACAGGCTACCAGGGAGAATGGCGCTCAGTGTGGATAGCTGGATATAGACAAGTCTCACTGTGATTCGGATCATGACATCAATTAGCATATTTTTAAACATCTTTGAAAATTAAAAAAAAATGCTGTTCATGTGGCTTCTTTTGGTATAATTATTATGCTGTTTTAATTGTCAGTTAAGGAAAGATCAAATTTAATAAAAAATTTTCTAATTACAAAAATACAAATGTATAATTTTTCTAAAGAATGTATTTCATTCAAATGAATATTGTTATGAATGTGAAAAATTACAAACTGAAATATGCGTGTTGAATATATACTTAGAGCACCTTTTGAAATAATTACCACTGGCCAAAGTATTGGTAGAGGCTAATTACCTTCACAAAAAGCAATAAGTAGGATTGCTACAGAAATCATCTACTTATTTTTTAACCTCCCCAAAAGCAGATTTCAAGACACAAAATAAATTGAAAATCATGGTCTGTCGACCCTTTGTATTAAATTGCTGCCCAATACCTGAGAATGGGAGGGAATACTACAAGTCCACCATTGACAGACACCACAGGGCCAGAAAAATTATCCTTAATTGATAAATGTTTGCAATATCGAACGAGTAAACAATAAAATGGAATATATGTAGAATCTGGTAGTCACACAGAGGCTTAGAGTCTCTTTTTCACTGGTGTGAAATTATTTATGTGATTATCCTTCTAACTGACATCCAGTAAACCGAGAAATCAGCTCTTATGAGCTATTTTGGTCCCAGGACCTATCATGGGGTCTGTCCAGAGTAGACACTGCTGGGTGAATTAAGGTGCAGATTAGTATTATAGTACCAGTGGAGCAAGGTAGCATACATCTATAATCCTGGCACTCAGAGAGGCTGAGGCAGGAGGGTCACAAATTTGAGCCCAGCTTGGAAACTCGGCAACTCAATGAAACCTTGTTTCCAAATATTAATTAATTAAATGATAAGTGAGTCAGTGACTGAATTAATCAATTAAGGAAAAACATAGATCTGGGGGACACAGCTCAGTGGGAGGGCCCTGGGTTTAATCTTCAACACACACACACACACCCACCATATCACAAAATCAGGTACTATATGACTGTCAATTTTAATAATTTTGAATGCTCTCAGTCTCCGAGTACGCTCCAATAGTGCTTTAAACTCTACCAAATCCATGTTGCTTTTCAATTGAATTTAATTTTATTCCTGACACAGTAATTTTATTTTTTAATTTTTTACAAAGAACATGTATTGGTACATTGTATACATAATGATCATACTCAACATGGCTGTTTTGTACCTGTACATGATGTATCTTGGTTCTCTCCTCTTCCCCTCCCTCCCCTCCCTTCTGTTCTCCCACCCTTCCCTATTTGCATCAGGTTTATTTACATTTTTCCCTTTCTCCTTTCTTTTCTTTTTCCCTTCCTTCTTTTCCCCCTTCTCCCTATGTAGTTCTCCTCTCTTTTGAATACTTTTTTTTTACATAGTATCTATTTTACTTCTTTGTCCTTATTTACACTTATGGTTTCTCATATCAGAGAAACAATTCGATGTGCACTGATGAGTGTCTGATTTATTTCACTTAAGAGTATGTTCTCAAGGTGCATCCATTTACCCACAAACGTCTCTAGTTTACCCTTTTTTGTGGCAGAGTAGTACTCCATTGTGTAAAAAAAACCACATCTTCTTTTGCCACTCATTAGGTGTTGGGCATTTAGGTTGTTTCCAAGACTTAGCTATTACAAATTGTGTTGCTATGACCATGGTTGTGCATATATCACTGTGACATGATGATTTTAATTCTTCTGGGAATACACCAAGCAGAGGAATAGCTGGATCAAATGGAACCTCCAGTTGTAGTTTTCTGAGGAATCTCCATACTGATTTCCACAGTGGTTGGACCAGTCTATATTCCCACCAACAGTGGAGGAGAGTTCCTTTTTCCCCGCAGCCCTCCCAGCACCTGTTATTGGTTGATTTCTTCATAATAGAGCAGGGTGAAAACCTACAGACTGGGAAAAAATCTTTGCCAGCTGTCCCTCAGACAAAGGTCTGACATCTAGAATATACAAAGAACTCAAAAAAATCAAACCCCCTAAATTTAAAGACCCAATCCAAAAATGGGCATCTGAAATGAATAAACATTTCTCAGAAGAAGAAATAAAAATAGCAAGTAAATATACGAAAAAGTGCTCAACATCATTGGTCATTTGAGAGATGCAAATCGAAACAATGCTAAGATACGAAATCACTCCATGTTGCTTTTTTAAAATGTTATGTTCCAACATTTTTCATATGCTGACCTATTAGAATCCCAATCTAACCATTCTCATGCTGCATAATTGACATTTATAGACTGTGAGTCTAGTCTCAGAACCAAATATTCTTTCCCTGCTTATGATTTCTGAATGATAAACATTACTGGTCATAACAAACTTACTTCTCCAGCAAGGACAATGCTCAGGCACTTTGGGACCCCAACAGGAGTCTGGCATACTGCTTTCAGGTCTCTCTTCAAAACCAGAACCACCAACCTGCCCCTACTCATTCTCACTGCCCCCATCCCCACCCCACTCCTCCCCAAGTCCACCTCTGTTGTCTGCATATTCCAAAATTGCAGTAACCAGAAGGAAAACATAATAAAATATTAGGGAAAAAGGAAAATATTAGAGCTGGTTACAAGGGAAAAGAGAGAAAATATGAATCCTACATCATAAGTGGCAAAGTAATATTGGACAAGAGATTGGTGGTTTTGCCCATTGGGAAAAAGTGGGATGGGTTCAGCAGTAGAAAGGTTCAGCCTTTTCTTCAGTCTGTGATCCTTCCATAAGACTAATAGAAAGGAGGGTTTCATTGCGAGAGAGAGAAGTGAAAGATACGACATTGAGATGTTAACGAGATAAAGTTTTTGAAAAATTGCTTTAAATCTCCAGGGGAAAAAGATGCTTTGAATTATGGGAGTGGGGGTGGTAACGGTCCAAGTGATATTATGCAGCATAAATATGCAACTGATTAACTTTCATTACAATAAAATGCTGAGAAGGTAACATAATTGCTAACTGTTCTTATCCACCAAAATAAATGGATCATGTTATTAAAATTATGATAAAACTAAATAGATTTTCTCATAAACTACTTTAATCATTTCTAAATAAAGGAATGGTCAAACAGGGAAACCATTAATGCAAAAGGTAGATTGAAAATAAATGCAATACTTAGTTAAAATGCAGGCCTTTTGATTCTTTGTTTGATATGCTCTTTCTTTTAGCATAAACTACAGTAACAAAATGGAGTTGGCATTTGGGTTATGTCCAAGGGCACCATTCAATTTCGCAATTTCCACTACAGTAATTATACTGAGACCATTTAATCCATGTGTATAGAAGCACTTCAAACATCTATGTCAATAGTTAGATACTTTATCCTTTTCCCTATAGAAAAAAAGAATAAAGTATTACCTTACCTGTCCTCAAACAATATTATGGAAAAATAAATATTAAGTATAACATTAATTAAGGCACAGAAAATTGTACCTGCATACTTTTGAATGGAATAATAATGTATAGAAACCATCTATTGTCCAGGGACCCAAATTAATACATATTCATGGCATGATATGTCAGCCTCAACAATAGCAAAACATAGATTCTACTGCCTTAAAAATAAGTTAAAGGGAATCAATACATTTGAAGTATAGTCATGAAAATAGCAAAAATTAAAAATTTAGACTTATATACAACTGTAATGTATAAAATCATTCAGCACTTCATTTTTGATGATAATTTCTACAAGTCAGTGAAATAAAAGGTATGTTGAGTTTAGAAGTAAATGAACTAAATTGTGGTTAGGTGAAGGTATATGGAGCAGGTCAGAAGGTTAGTATTTCAGAAGAACTCAATTTCTCTAGCTTTTATATCATTTGCTTGCTATTATATTTAAAATTTTTGTAGTACCGAAGTGCACATCAATGTAATCTATAAACGTAGCTGGACTCCAGAAATCTTTTTACCCTTTGGCAGGACTCCCCTCTCCAACCTTGGAGATTCCAGAGTCCCACCCCTCCAGACCCCTCTACCCATCCTTGACTTCTCTCCAGAAGATGATTATATCATGTACCACTTAAGAAAACTGAGTAATCAGAAAGGAATACTTAACTTGTTATTTACAAGAAAGCCCGTATTTTCCTTAGTTTAAATATCTCCTCTTGACTAAAGAATAAAAGGGATACTTTATATGCAGATAAATTTATTCCATTCGATGTGATATTCTTTAGTGTTCGCTCTTCTTCTTGGACTATGTGCTACTGTGCTACTTCCAGAGAACAGCCGTTTCTGTTTTTATTGCTATTGAAATAAGATTGACAATTCTATTTATCAGCTAGAAAACCAGATTTTTACCAATTTCTAGGGAAAAGGACTAGGATTTTTATATCAGAACTACATGACATTGATCATGGTTAAATTAACAAATCTTATTTGAAGGTAGAAAAGCGAAAAGACTCAAGTTTTGCATTCTTACCTCATTTCCTAGGAAAGAAAGGATTTGGGCTGTTAGGCTTCAGCAATTCAAACTTACATGAGAGATAGAAAGAAACCTTATGCTACGTTGCTTAAAAAGCCCAAATGCAATGAAAGACTAAATTTAGATGATTTGTTTCCTTATCACACTGTCTTAAAAGATGTGAGTCAGGGAGCCTTTCATTTAGGCCAGCACATCCTATTTACTGTAGTTTGCACGACTGCCCATTCAATACAGTTTCCAAAGTTTTTTGAATTAATGTTCCTTGCCTGGAACGTTAATTCACACAAGGATTTATGTTGAGTAATTATATTCATGTTTCACCTTAGCATGATCCCTAAAATAGCTAAAATTGCAACATCGGTGTCACTGGATGCAGGTTAGAAATGCAAACTTTAGGTGTCCCCACCAGACCTAATAATGCTGAAATCCACTAGTCCATGCTTCAACAAACCTCACCCAAAGGCAGAGTCAACCTGCAATCTGATCGGTCTGAGAGCATTAAAAACTGAGATGGAATAAAAAGGAGAGAACTTGGACGCTTGAAAAGAGTTTCAGAAAGAAAATCAGAGAAACTGGTGCAGTGTGTTTCAAGGAGCAGAATGTTTGGAAACGCTGCCCTGCGTATCCGTTCATTCTGGAGACATCATTCTGGGACAAGATCCACGGCCCCTTAGTTCTCTCCAAGTGGGGAGTATGGTCCCAGAAAACCTCTCTTCCGGAGACACAAGGAGCTTAGGATTATGTCACTTCTACTAAAGTGAACATAGTTTTGTTCCTTTGTAAGGTGGTAATCAATTATTTTCACAAAGAGATTAATTTTAAAAACCACCTTTCCAAGCATTATTACAAACATGCTATCACACTATAAACTCAATAAGCTAGGTCTCCTTACAAAATATCTTCACAAAACATGTTTTAATAAGCCTCAGACTGACATAGTTTGCATACTGTAGGGACAATAAAACATAATCATACCCTAGCAGTGTAGAAGGTTCTACCATGCATGCAATACTTTGATTAAAAGACAGATTCTGCAGTAAAACTCAATTGAAATCAATCATTACTAACGAAATCTTAGTAAATACATCATGCACATGATTTTAGATACATAAGGTCAAAACATAAATCATTACATAGATTTTTAAACTAGAAGAGTAATCCTTTTGCTTTTGTTTAGGGACTCCAGAAATATTTATAATTATAATCTTCTAAAAAAAGAGAAAACATTCATTTTATATCTATTTCTTTGCTGTATTTATTATGTCATTCATTTTCCAGCCCACCTATATAAAATTATTTTTGTTACAATAAAAATGTTACAATCTTATGATGCTGGTAAGATCACACCTAGACTTGTAATACTTTCATTTCAAAGGAACAGTTAGTATTAGAAAGTGACTTGTAAGTCTGAATGTTAAGTATAGTCGTAATTCATAGTCACTCTTTTGGAGGTCTGGACTGATGATTATAATGTTTCACTTTTCTTTGAATATTTAATGAACCACCAAAGGTTTGCTTCTAATTATACTGGCTCCTGCCTAGAGATTTTCATTACTCCACCAATCGACTAAGCCAAAATATAGTCTATCATGTGGAACTTTTGATTTATATCTTTAAAAACAGATATTCATAAAGGTGTTGTAAATTCTGAGGCAAAATCGTTGTAAGACATATTAAGAGTTGGAGTAATAAGCATCGTGTATTTCAGATTTGTTTTTCATTAAAATCAGTTTATAATTCCTTAATTACACAACATACTTGAAAACAAAATCATATAAAATTTTGTCTATAGATTTAATCAAGAAATTTCCATTTTAGGATGTATAGTTTATTTGTATTATTACTCAAAATATTTTGCTAAAATATGTTGTAATCAGCAATTATACCACTTGAAGGTATTTCTTACTTTAATTATGATTTGTGTTCTCGGGAAATTGTGGTGAATTACAATAAGTCAAATCCATTTGTTCATATAAATTAGGTTATAATGGAGGTTTAGATTCCTCACCAAGAGTGTGCTGTCTATATTTTTATAGTAATAGGTGAAAGTGTGACATATCATCAACTTATCAATTACATACTTCTTGACAGTTCAACATATATTAATTACAAATTATCCAATCTGTATCAAGAATAAAGAGATAATTTCAACAGACCTATAGTAAATAGAATATTTAGTCAATAACTAAAATCTTACACTCAAACAGAAGTCCAGGACTAGATAAATTTAATAATAAAATTCTACCAAATATTTAAGGAATTAACATAAGTTCTCAGACCCTTCCAACAAAATAAGAGGATGGAAACCCTTCTTAACACATTCCATACAACCAAAATTACAGTAATAAAAAAATCAAAGACACCACCAAAAATAAAACTGTAGATGAATATTCTTATGAGCATAAATGCAAAAGTGCTCAACTAAATATTAGAAAACCAAAACCAAATAACTGCATAGCATGACCAAGTGAACTTTATCACATAAGACTATTTCAACATTAATCAATATAATACAACATTTTTATAACACACACGTGCACACACAAAAAAATGCAGAACCATCTGAATAGACACAGAAAGTCATGTGAGAAAATTGAATAAAATAATGGTCAAGGAAAAGGACACTGTTCTTGAGCATTATTATTGTCAACTACACAGTACCTAATATTACGGGACGATATTCCTGGGGAATGTACAGACTATTACCAAGGATAAATAAACTCTTTCCAAAAGTGTTCAAACTACAAAAGGGTTGTAGCACTGAATCAACCAGGCATAGTTTGGGACTTAGCCCAATACTGTAAGCTACAGAATGTTGTTTTTACATTTCTTGTTAATTAGAAGAAAATAAAAATAATAAAATAAAAAACAACTAAAAATAATGCCTACTCTTCATATTTCCCTGTAATATGGCAAATATTTATTTACTACAGAGTCTGCCAAAAACATGTATACACACTGTAGCAGCTTGCCATACTAGTAAATGTCTGAGACTAAGGGTACCTTGTATTAATCTCATGATGTCTCAATAAATTTAGTATTAAAATATTTACATAAGTTTTTCTTTTCCTGATGTATACATTTTCTGGTGGACTCTGTAAATATACATAGTATTCTACTTGGATAATCATTTGAAATTATTCTCTATGAACCTTATACTAAAATTTTATCATGTAATATTTTCAACTCTGCAGAGGAATGATGCTAATTGATGGCCATGTTAATAAACATAATCTTCATCAAGTCATTTTACATCTACTGGTTCACTGAGTATTTCGAAATGTTCTAGCAAAGCACAGCCATTAATTCTTATGAAATAATTCACAGACCAAAACACAGTGCCAATATTCTTGGAATGTGTTCTGAAAACTGCTAGGTAGGTAGCTGAAATAATAATAATTCAATAAGTAGCAAAACAAAATTCTAGCACCTATAAACCTTTTTTCAATATCTCAGGCAAATGACACCACATTGTCAGCTTATTGGTAAGTTAATTTTAGTTGTGCTATTAAATACGGGTTCTTTGGATCCCTCCTAACCATAGTAATAACACAGAGGCCTCAAAGAAGAATATACTTATTGAAGAATATATTCATATTCAAGAAAATTGAGATAGTCTGTGGAAAAAAAAAATTGACTTTCAGAAAGTAAGAACAAAGCACAGTGGCAAAACAAAACATTCTAAGAATTCTGAATGATTAGGTGCATTGTGGATCATAAATCGTTGCATGTTAATTTTTAAATGAATTTAGACATCTGTGAAATTTAAACCCCAGGGCCAATGATTTGTGTGGCAGCCTGTTAGGAAAGGAACAAAGCTTTGACATGCAAATTCCAGCTTTGTGTGCTACCAGCCCAGCTAACCTTGCAGACAACCTTCACACACACTGGAAGCTGACTGATGCCTCCCATATGGGTTCATTCTCTCCTTCCCCTTCCCAGCCAAGTTGACAGCAATTCTCAGTTCATTTTCTGAATGGACTGATAAAAGCTATGCTGGGCCTGTACCTGTTATTAACCTCCCCTGCACTATTATTACTCATATTTTTTTTCCTCTGAGAAAAGCAGCTAAATGCGGAAGCTGATCTTTGCATATGGTGGGCTATTACCCCCAAAAAAGAATTGCAAATGTCAACCTATTATTGGGTCATTAATGTCAGGTCATGATATTTCAGAGTTTGATGTTTTTAACCTTTGCAGACATTAACCCGTATACAATACACTTTTGAAAAGAGTTTATTTATCCTGGTAACAGTCAATACATGCCCTGGGAATAGTGTCCTGTAATATTAGGTACTGTGTATCTGGCAAGGATCGTTAAGTATGTTTATGCAACTACCTCTTCAGCTCAGTTTGGTCTGCCATCTATTACCTCAGAGAATACAAGATCATGGACGAGAGAAAGGCTCAGATATCTGATAGAAGAAATACGGAAGAAAACAGAATTTAATAGTGATCTCTTTTATTATAAAATTACTCTCCAATTCTAACTTGATGTTAAGACAAAGTTTGCAGGGATGATATTATCTTATTTCATTTATTTTTCATTGGAAGTCAAAATTGTTTCCTGTTATAAAATTCAATGAAGTCAATTTCCCTGCATGAAGTAGTTTTACTGTTCACCATTAAAGTCATAATTCAAGAGGTAGAGGAAAATCTATGATAAAATCATTTAAATAGGAAAATTTGCGAACAGCTGTGGCAAAGTTTACATTGTTCCAAATACATACTTGTAACATGGATTTCAAAATACTAGAGACGCACAGAATGTATGTGAAATATGAATTTTGATTACTTATATTTATAATAATTGTTTTGTTGTGTGTGTCCCTACTTGTTAATTTCACTGGCAAAGCCTTTCCAAAATATTTTGAAAACTAATAAGTGAGGGAAAATATGAAAGAAAGAGAACCTATTCAAAGGAAAGCAGATGAATAAAGTGAAGCAAATTTATTTATTATGCTCAAATGAAGGGACTTTATGCATATTTCTCCACAGTAGTCTCCATATGCATCATGTAATCATTAGATTAATCCTTTATTTGGGAGCTTCCTCTCAAATTATTGTATCATTTTTGGAAGTCTTTTTTCGGCATTTGCTAAATGTTCTCTTGATTTTCTAAATTCATATAAATGAATACTTTAGCACAGCCTAAGGAGGTGATATTCCTGCTATTATTTTGAATGGAACATGAAACTATCTTCATTATTACACCTAGCTACTTTTGTTATACCCATTTTAATATAATTGTTTTTATTCTATATTTATTAATAGGCATTAATATATTTTACATGCCATATTCCTGTAAAAACTCATAACATACTTAAATAATTACTGTTATTCTCTTTCTTTTATAAAGAGAAAAATGACTCGCAGAAGGGCATGTGCTTAAGGCCACACAGCTAACAAGGGTAGAAGTTAGAAACAGAATCAGACTGCCAAACAGCACGGTCTCTCAAAGCCCATTTTGATTTATATAAGTTGATCACACCTTGATCAGTTAAAAGATCCCTACAATATCCAGACCTGCGACTCGGTGATGGGAATACTGTGCTAAACAAGACACATCATATTATCTACAAGATGTTTTTAAAAGTTAAATTTAAATATTAGGAGAAAAAGAACAAATGAATGAAAACCTTAAACAATACAACAAAACCCAAATGCACCCAAATGAACAGCCACCGCACCACTTGGAGAGAAACCCCAAGAGTGACGTCACCCGCCTTGCGATCCCCGAATTTCTAGCTTCACGGTGTTAGCGCTGTTTTCCTCACTTATCTTTTGTTTCATATTTCTGTATTTTTGACACCGTCTAGCTTTCTGTTCTACTCAATTTGGAGTCATGCTATGTCTCCAGCATCCTATCAAGAATGTCAAATTACTTTCTAAAATGTTATAAAGGCTCCATAGGAAATCATTTACAGATGTGTGTTTTCCTTTGAGTCCCACAGATTTCACTCTCTCCACTTCGCAATATACTCTTTAAAGGCAGAGTGTTGGGCTTCGTTACTTTTCTCACGCTCAACAAGGAAGGAGCTATGCGACGTTACATCTGCCCTTGGCTCTGATCTGAGACCAGACAGGTCCTCCGCTGGCTAATCCCTTCGCACGGTGCACGGGAGCAGCACATCCCTTCACCAGCCTCCACTGTGCCGGGAACCACTCACTCCCTCTACCTCAGTGTGGTCCTCTGACTCCGTGGCCAGGAGGCTACACAGTCATTATACTTCTACTGCAACTCACATATGAAGATCGCTTCTATTTCATAACTCAAAACATTGTTAGATAGTCCACAGGGAGTTTCCGAAATGTGTCACCTCGTGCTGCATGCCTTGCGGGTATTCCTGTCAGGGAAGTCCGTGGAGCTGGCGGGCAGTCTCGATGCTCCATGCTGACGTCAGTTCCTCTTCTTTCTGTGTTTCTTTCTTCTTCTCTTCCATCTTTGGATTCCGATACATACATTTTACTTAAAACTTTATGAACGTATATTAGTATAAAATAGTCAAACTACATTTCAAATGGAAAGTCCTTTATTCAAAGTTAATCTTGACAAGTTTTACAACTTATTAATTAGTTTAGGGACCCAGGTGCCGCGTCCCTGCTTTCAGTGGAGTAGTACAACAAATAGTGTTGGCAATCGGAACACAGAAGATACAGATTTATCAAATATGACCAAGGAGTCAAGAGAAACAATCCAAGTGATATCTCCTGGCATATCTTTAGGATCCGTGCTGCTGACTGAAGGCTTTTTTGTTGTTACTTATGCAGAGTCTTATCCTCAACATTTAGTTTATTTACAGTCATTATATTACTATCTAAGAAACACAATGAAGAACATTTATATAGAACACAGCCAAGAATATAAATTTTACATCTATATCCATATCTAATATCTATATCTATTTATATACATATCATAGACTTTACAATCTCATTTCAAAAATATTTAAGAAAAAATGCATTTGGACTGGACATTTGCACACTTTTATTCTTATCTCTAGTCCCTGAACAGTGTGGCATAACTATTTCAACAGACTCTACCCTGTACTAGGTATTACATGTAGTCTAGAGTTAATTTAAGGTATATAGGGTTATATGCAAACACTATGCCTTTTTATAGAGTGACAGACCTGAGCATCAAAGATTTTGGTACCATGGTTGCCAACCCATCCTGGTGACCAAGGGACAAGTAAATAGTGGAGAAGAAACTAGCTTCCACTTCCCTTCTTCATTACTCACCTCGTCATATGTAGTAAAATGGGCTCAAGTTTTATGCACTCAGCGTTTTCACTTATCTCTAGATTTCTGTCTTGTGTCGCTGTATTCAGCAGCCCAGCTTTCTTCGCAAGCCCACCTGGATTCCTTTATCTCAGAGGACGGTCCTAATGTCCTACATCCTTACGAAATGCATATAATAACGTGTGTAGAAGATGATGGTAACTGTGATCGTTCTCTTGATCGTATTCATGACATATTATGTCATATGCCTAGAGAAATCTAATTTTGTCCATCAGTTTCTTTCCCTTTCCCAAAAAGATGTTTTCATCAGCTCACTTTATACACAGCAACATGTATCACTGAGCTATATACTATTGAAGGCTGCTGTTTTTGAGTCATGGAAAACATATGTTCCAAAGAAATTAACAAGTAAGGTACAAGACATAAAAACACAGAGTTAGAAACAGATTGTCTATCTATCATGATCTCTGGGAAAATATTTTGCTTCAAATGACAAGCGGCTCTCATTTGAAACTTAGTTTAAATGTGAAGCCAAATATGACTGTACATGGTTTATTTCTCTCCAAAATGTCACCTTTGGCAAACAACAGTAGGTGCCTTAGCCTGGAAGTGCTCTGCAAAGAAAGTACATTCTTCAGACATAAAGGAGAAGTCAAATATTTGACTCAGAGAACTGGGGCTCCAAGGAAGTGGGTTCTAAATTGTTTCTGTGGGAGACTGGAAACTACAGGGTACACTAAATGACAGATCAGTTCCAAACTCCCGGGGTCGACCTCAGATGATGTGCTTGCTTTTTGAAGCCAAAAATAAGTACTTTTTAAAAGGTGGTGTGCTTGGACAAACTTGGTTGATATACACAAAGCACACACAAGTCAACAGAGTTAAAACAGCTCTTTTGTATTTCGACACAAAGCAAGATTATGTATTTGATATGCACAGTACAGCTCTCAAAGTAATTTAGCTTCACAATTCCTAATACTTTAGGAAAAATACATGTTCTCCACTATCTGCTCAGTACCTATTTTAAATCAATGAACTAAATTTAGAATTTCCATGTGAAGATAATCTATTAAAGGAAAGCAACCTATAAAAAACAAATATATTCTCATATTATCCTATTAAGTACAGTTTACATTATCTATTACTATGTAATGGAGTAGCCTGACAATCTAGTCCACATTACCTAGATATATAATGTAAATATCTATGACACTCCATCAGTCATTAAACTAATTTCCTTGATGGAGTTTATGCTTGACACACTTATCTCACTATGAGCCCTGTTTTCTTACTGCTGTAACAAGTGACCTAGGACAAGGGAAGCTGTCTCCTCACGTATCGCCCCTCCTTACCTAAATGCCAGTTCCTACGTGGGCTTGCCATTAGATCAAGCAAACACAAAGTTCTCCAGTGACAAAATCATTCTCACAATGTAAATACAGGTTACATGTGTCAAAGTAGGCTTTGGTAGAAGCACTAGCATGCAAAATGCAAAATGTTGTTAATGCCCTGTACTAGAATCACATGTCAGAGACTCCAGCTCTTCTAAATGCAAGGAAAGAGAAAACAAAACAAACAAAACTCAAAATCCTGTCCTAACTCTGACAGATACCTGTGGCCCACACAACCAAATTTGGTAAAAGCCCCGTGAGGCTTAGGACATAGGTCAAATGAGTCCTGTACCAAGGATTTACCACGTACCTTGTACTATTTTATATTCATCTATATTGCTACTTGATGAAGATGTGGAACAATAACTATATTTTTACAAAGTTTTTTTTTCAGTAATTGAAACAATAACGTTATTATTTCCCCTTTAACATGTTTGTTTTTTCAAAAACCCTTTTCTTATTGATTAGTATAGGGGTATGTTGGTTCACAAACTTAATTCATTCCACTATTTTGGGGAGAACAGCCGTGTTCATGTTGTCACCCAATGCAAAGTTTGACAACAGAAGCAAACTTCTGCCAAACACTTCTGTTCGCAAACCACATGCTTGAACCGAGGCATTACTGTATTACACTCACTTATTTTTACTGGCACAAATACATTCTGATCACCATGAACGTGAAGTTCTTTAAAGAAAGACTCCTATGTTCTCACTCTCCACAGTTCTTAATTCAGAGTTTTACAGAGAGCACATCTTCAGAAAGTAGTTACATTGTTGAATGTGTTTTGGGAGAATTGAGCTAACACAAAACAAGAGAATTTTCATAGAGAACCGAGTTCCATGTCCATAAAGTTAGCTAATAACTTAGTTATAAAATCTGTGTATCACTACTCTGGTAAGCCTATGACCAAAGATGACTAAAGACGAGTCTTTCATTCTAAAAATTTTAATCTAATATGAATTTAAATACAAGTCTAATAAGAATCACAATGTAAAAATAGATGTGGAAATAAAGCTCCTGCAATTAAAACAGCTTTATCTAGAAGTGTGGTTGATAAGTAGAAAACTGCAACAAAATAGAGTATATGATACTAAGATTTTTCAATTCAATGAAGAACACACAGATTAGTTTACGAAGGACCAGGCAATTTATTATACAACTGGGAGAAATTAAACATTCCCAGTCCTAATATCCACAAAAACAAATTCCAAAAGGGTAAGGGGTCCAAATATCCAATGAGAACTATTACAAAAATAACTTTTATATGCACTGAGACCCTGAAAATCAATGAACTAATGCTGCATCCCCAAAGAGAACAGTTGACAGAATCGAAGCTAAGAGTTGGTAAGTTAAAGCTGAGAGTAACCATCACTAATGTTTAATGGTAAAATAGGGACTGAAAAAGCATTTTGTACCAAATGAAGAATTCCTATATATAAATAAGAACAGAGAAAAAGAACAAAGTAAAAAATGAAAAAATTATTATAAACCTGAGATGAATGGAAACATACAAATGTCAATGAAATAAATATTTTAAATGTACCAATAATATGAGTGATAGAACTGTCAACTCTGAAAGATTAGTTATATCTTCTGTTGACAATGATACAAGAATTGCACTTTGTGCTGGACTTAAAGTGACTGGTACTATGCATACTCAAAGCAGATGTCACACACTAGTTTCATAGCACTGAAATTGAGAGACCAAGGGTAAGAAAATAAATGCTACAAAAGTGTGTTGCAGTTTAAGAAATATGCCTATAAAATTTTATCAGAAATAAAGACAAAGGAATAAGCACCCAGCATTTATATAGTTTCAAAAAAAATTTTTTAAAGATACTAAGTTGTGCATTATATGAAATGGTTAAATAATGTACAGCATACCTCAGCAAATACAATGTGGTGGTAAAGCTTAATTGTGTCAACTAGATTGACTTGGGAGCCACCTAAGGAATTATAAAGCACACTTCTGGGTGTGTCTGTGTAGATAATGGAGGTGCGGCCTTGGGTACTATATCTGATCCCTTGATCCTTTGTTCTAGGATTGTTTCCCTGCTCTGCTTCCCAGATGCTATGAGCTAAACATTTTTTCTCAACAACACTCTTCCCCAGGCTGTTCCTGCTTTGGAGCCAGCTGATGGTGGACTGACTCCCCTATAATCATGAGCCAAATTATACTTTTCCTCCTTTTGAGTTTTAGGTATCTGTTATTGTCCTTCTGTAAGGAGAGCTGAATAATAGATACAATGTAGCTATTTAACAAAATGAAGTAGATCTGTATTCACTGACACTAATAAAAGTTAATTAAAAGCATACATAAAAATCTTATTTAAAAACTGCATTCTATTATTTTCTATATCTATCTCTCTGTATTTTACATGTGGACAAAGAAGCACAAAAAGAGATGGATGCCAAATTAACAGTCGTGACAATTTCTGAGAGAGGAGGGATGGATGTAACTGAAAAGCTGGACAGAGAAGACCAATTTATAGTTTTATAATTAGAAATAAAAATGCCAGTGTTTTGGAAAACTCTCACTTACTCTTCACTATTTACAAAACTGCCCATAAATATTGGAAATGCAGTAACCAAAATTCAGTGTGATACCTAGTCATCCCCAGGTCCCCATGGGGCATTGGTCCAGGATGCCCATGGATAGCAAATTCCATAGATGTGCTAATTTCTTACATGAAATGGTGTAGTGTCTGTAAGTAATTTACACACAATGTCCAGTCTACTTTAAATCACATCTAGATTACTTCTAATATCTAATATAATGCAAATATTGTATGAATAGATGTTATACTCTTTAGGGAATAACGACAAAAATATGTCTGTACATGTTCTGTACAAATAGGTGTTTTTCTGAATACCTTCAACTCATTGTTGGTTGAACCTGCACAGAACTTGCAGATATGTGTGGCTTGCTGTATATAATAGAGCACTCATACATAACACAAAAAGAAAGTGATAATTACCTAGAATGTTCAGAAAAGGTTTGAAAGGAAGGTGATATCTGTATTGTGTTTCAAAGGACAAAAAAATTATTTCCCAAGTGACTAATTTCTCAAAACATTTCAGACAGAAAAAGGTATAAGGGCAAATATACAAAATATTTAGCGATCAACAAATTCTCAAGAACTAATAGACTTAAAATATACTTTTGAAATAAATCTCAAAAGGGTATTAAGAAACAAAATATGAAGAAACTTTTATATCCTGCTAAAGAAATTTTAGTCTAGATATAGATTATCATATTTTCTTATAAAGTCAGATAATAAATTTAATATTGTTTCTGTCACAACTACTCAATTCCACTGCTATTGTCATAGCAGCCTAAAAATATATAAATGAGGGTAGAAAAATTGCAGTAAGTCTTTTTTTTAGTAATAAAAGCCATTCTCCAGCTCACAGGATACAGTTTGCTAAAATTTAAAGAAATAATAGGCGGAACTTTCTCAAGTTCAGTGTAATATGAATTAGAAAGTCTAAGAAAACAATTGAGCCTTAACCAGCATAAACATAACCACACCCAGATACACTAGAAACAAACTTCTGAAAACCAGATCTGAAGAGTAAATTTGAAAGAAACTAGAGAAAACAAATGAGATAGACAAATACACACACACACACTCACACACACGAACAGAGATGTAAGTGACTACAGATTTTGAATGAGAAACTGAGGATATCAAAAGACAATAGAAGAACATTTTTAAAGTGCTGAAAATAACCAACTGCAATCTATATGTAAGGAAATGACAGCAAAACGAAGATTTTAGCTAGAAGATAACTACCAGAGTTTGTCATTACTAAACCTACTTAAAAGAAATGATGACGCAATTTACTTATTGGGCAGAAAACAGTAATCAAGGAACACATGGAGCATCAAGAATGAAGAAAAAGAAAAAAAGAAACCACCAGGTTGAGTGAGGTAATTTTAGCTACTCTGGAGGCTGAGGAAGGAGGATTGCAAATCTGAGTCCTACTAAAACAATTTAGTGAGTGGCTGCTTCAAAGTAAAAAAATAAAAAATCCGGGTATGTAGCTTAGTGTACAGCACCCCCATGTTTCTGTTTGATCCCCCGTATTGCCAGAAAAGAAAAAAAAAACATAAAAGGAACAAAAGGGGAAAATATCTTCATAAATGTTTGATTTTTAAATTCCTTAAAATACATATTACTAGTGAAAGAAAAATCATAAAATTGATGAGTTTTTCTCATTGCAAGTATATGTAATTTGCAACACAATTATATCAGAGGGAGAGAGTGGAAGTAAGCTTTGTGACAGCTTCTTACATGAAGTGCAAAAATATTACTTCCAAGTAGTCGTGCGCCGTTATAATCTCTAGATTATTTTTAAAAAACTAATAAATATATAGACTAAATTAAAATCCATTCTAAAATACTCAAAGATTTCAAAAGAAAGGAAATAGGAAAAAGGAAAGGACAACAATTAAAGTCAAAAACTTAGTTCTAACTGTATTAGTACTTCACTAAACATAAAAGTCTATCAGTTAAAAGACACTGTCTGAGCAGACAAAAACATAAGATCCAAATATGTGCTACACAAATTCCCTTGAAATACAATAGTGCAGGTAGATTAAAATTGAAAAGATGGGAGATGATATACCATACTAAGAGTAACTAAAGAATGGAGGAGTTATTACACGAAGATCATACAAAGCACGTACGTGTGAGAACGATGGAAATGACCTGAGCTAGGGAGGGACATTATTCATTGTTAAAAGGACTAGGTCAGAGAGAAGACATACGAATTCTCATTATGGATGCACTTAACACCAGAGGATCAAAACATATAAAGTAAAAGCTAATAAAACAAAGCAGAAATAAACAAATTCACAATTACCCTTGGAGTCTTTAACACAAACTGATAGAACATGTAGACAGGAGAACAGTAAGCATGTAGAAAACCTGAACAACCCAGTCAACAAATTAGACTTAATTGACATTTATGCAACACAATACCCCCAATTAGCAGAATATATATATTTTGATTCAAGGGCACAAAGAACTTCTTTAAAATGGAGCATTACATTAGCCATCACACCAGCAGCGGGAGAAAACACTTTGACTTTAAACACTAAAAATATTTACCAGCTGCTACTGCTTTCTCCGAGCATGTTAATTATTTTATTTAAGTCACTATATCATTATATATTTGTATTTCTTTATCTTATAAAATCTGACAGCGGCACACTACCTGGTATGATCAAAAAATACAATGAACTGCTTCATAAGTGGCAAAAATGAGGGGACATGTGTGTTTGAAGCTAAGAGGAGTATTTTGAGGGGGATTAATGGAAATGGGACAGGCTGGGTGTGGCAGCATGCACCTATATGCTCAGCACTCTGGAGGCTGAGGCAGGAGGATGGCTGCAAGTTCAAGGCCAGCTTGGGCTACACGCTGAGTTCTAGACCAGCCTGAACTACATAGTGAGACTATCTGAAAATTTTAAAATAAAAAATGTGTGGTCATTTATTATTTCAAACATTTGCCATATTTTTCAATTCATAATTTTGAAATTCTCCAATATGATTCTGGTTCAGATTCCTTTTATTTTTATATTTAGTTGTTATTTGTATCATATTTTATGTGTTTATAATTTTTGTCATAATTATAATTCTTGCCTGCTAAATATCTTCAGAGGTTACATTGTCATCACAAAACATTGTGTTGTTTTTACATTTCATGTTGGTAATGTTAAAGGTAATGTTATTACCTTTAAAGGTAATATCTATCAAACATACACAACCTCATGCTTGTTGTATTTCACAGATATTCATCCTTCTGTTTTCAACCTCTGTGTATTTTATGCTTACATTATCTATTACTAATATCACAGAGCTAATTTTAATGGGTTAATTAAATCCATTCATACTGAGTCATATAATCAATATTTTTTGGTTTTATTCCTAAATCTTTTTTGATGCCCTTATTTGTATTCTTTTCCTATTGTTGCTTTTCCCATTATCTTGCTCCATGCACTCCAATACTGATAATGTTTGTAGTAAAATTGCCTGTTTTTGTCTTATAACTTGTTGATTCTGCTATTAATTTCTAGTCTATTAGTTGTTTGGAAACTAAAAAAGACATCTGCATGCATCTAAATAACAAACACCGAGTGTCATAGGATCTTCAGCATATATTTCACTCTCCTCAACTCCCATTTTACCCCTAGGCTTTAGGATTATGTGGAATGGTAGGTATATTTTCATTCATAGCTTAATATTAACAAAGCCACAAGAGTATATTCTTCATTAAACCTTTTCCTATCACGAATATATAGGATGAGAAAGTCTAATATTTAATTGTATTGTTCCCACAGAAATTTCAAAATGCTTGAATAAGCTAGAACAAAGAGGAAAAAGGTGCATTTCTGCCAGATCTAGGACAACCGTGAACTGAGCAAAACTTGTACTGAACACCCTTTCACTGTGTTCTTCTGGCTCTCCAATTCTGGTTCTCAATCACACAAAATGAACCAGTTTCCATATTTAAGAGTATTTTTTGCCATTTTATTTAACAATGAAAATAAGATACACGTTGAATATATATATAAATCAGGCATTGTGCCAAGTTAAAAAATCAAACATCTAAACATTGACCTTGACCCCACAAAATGACCATTTAAGTGGAGCAGAAAATAAACGTGTTGTCAACGGAATGAAGTGCTGTGATGGTCAAAACATTGAGTATCATTAAAAAAAGGAAAAAAAAGTGTGATCTTGCCTAACACTGAAGTATCCTGGACATGGGTATACAATTCGGAAGCAGAGGTCATGCGTGGTAGCGCTTGCCTATAATCCTAGTACGCTGGGAAGCTGAGCCAGGAGGGTCACAAATGAAAACCATGCCGGAGCAATTCAGTGATTTGGTGAGACCCTCTCTCAAAATACAAAATGTGCTGGGGGTGGAGGTATAGCTCATGTGAAGACTCTGGATTCGGTGCCATGTGTGTGTGTGTGTGTGTGTGTGTGTGTGTGTGTGTCTGTGAGAGAGAGAGACAGAGTTTTCTGTGAAGATGACAATCACTAAATACAGTACTTAGACAGAAAGTTGTAAGAACTCAGAGTGTTAAGAAGGATCTTAGGTACAAAATGCCTCGGAATGTCTTGTTAAAACTCTAGTTTTTATGAAGGGCATGGTGACACACACTTGTGATCCCCACTAGTTGCAAAGCTAGCTAAGAGAATGGCAAGTTCAAGGCTAGACTGGACAAATTGATGAGATCCTGTCTCAAAACCAAACAAAAAATGAACAAAAACAAAACTGGGAATGTAGCTCATTACTTCTCATGTTTAATTCCCATTATAAAGGAAAATAAAATACAAAACACTCTAGACCTTAAGGGTAATATTATTAATTCTAAATTGGACATAAATCAGAGCTTCAACATGTCATTATTCTAAGTAGCAGACAATTTTTCCTATTACAAAGCTACGAAGACTATATACATACTGACAAAAAGAACAAGTTCAAATCACTTGTCAGTGATCCTAAGGAAAACTAATATGCAATCCAATGAGGGGGCTGAGGATTTAGCTCAAGTGGTAGAGCGCTTGCCTAGCAAGCCCCAAGGCCCTGAGTTCGATCCCCAGCTATCCCCCCCATAAAAAAGAAAAGAAAAGAAAAGAAAAAAAGAAACAGGAACATCAGCCAGTCTGCAAAGTACAAAGTAAACCAGATCATTTGAATGCAGGAGTTTTCTGCTTTGTTGCCAAAGTTCTCAAAATTGATAACAATTTACTGTAATTATACTTCATAATGAGGATAATCATTTATTATCCAGGTATAACAAAATATGTCATATTTTCTAGAATTAATTGCTTAAAAAGCTATGTGTAAGAAAATAAGTTTTTCTTTGCAAGCTTTTTTCCCCATATTTCTTAAAGTTGACAAAGAATCTTCCGTATAGTACCAGTTTAGCAAAATAAATATGCTATTATTTAGTCCTTTTCCTCAGTGGAAAACATAAAATTACATTTTTAATTTTGAAATAGAACTAAAGTTTAATAAATATTTAATGATTACAAGATCATATTCACATTAAATTATAGCTGGATACAGAATTTATGAGTTCTCTTTTAAACACTCCAGTACTATGTTTCCATGAAGCTATTTGAAAAAAATTATCTCACCCATAAAAAGTAGTCTAAAAACAGGAAGGTAAGTTTTTATTGTCTTAATTATGAATATATTCTTAAAATAGAGATAGTCAGGATATACGAAACAATTAGTACTATAATGAAGTGTTTACGTGTAACCCAGTTCCATAATAACTACCCTGAACATCAGTGTCATCGCCTAGATTTTCCGACAAGTGGCCTTGAAGATTATTTTTCTATTGCCTTGTCTAAAGATGTTTCCAATTTTTAATTCATTGTTTTGTTATTACTCTGAGAACGTGCAGAGCATTACCATTTCACTATAAAATAAGCACATTTTAGTAGCAACCATTGCTAGATAATGTGTAAAATAATTAAGACAGCAGGCAGTGTTACTCTTTCTCTCTATTGGAACATGGGCGACCAGAACAAAGGCAGCCACTGGGTCTGTTCTTGCTAAATATTTGTTACCCACTTTAATAAAAGTAAAATGATTTTACATGTATCAGTGTGTAGTTGATTGCTGTTATTCGTGGTAGCTATTTTCTATGCAATAGTGGGAAACAGTGAATTAATACACTCTGAACCAATGATCCTAAGGAAAACATAGGGTAAGATTCTTGCGAGTTTCTGGTCACATTTTCATCCACTGATCAATACAGACTTTGTTTTATGTGTGTTCTGTGTATAAGGCTCGTATTTAGTGTATCATTCATTCATTAACACTGAATTCATGGAGAGTTCTGTAACTCAAGTTTGAAAGAGTTTTGCCTTACACACTCATTTTCCTCCATAAGGCAAATCAGAACTTTCTTGTGCTTAGAAACAGTAGGCAGCATTTCAGTTCTATAGAAAGGGAGGAGGGGGTGAGGGGAGGGGAATGGGAAAAAAAGAAGCAACAAGATATGTCATGTCCAGGTACAAATCCCCTACGATGAATGTTATCACTATGCACATCTAAAATGTACCATTAAAATAAAATTAAAAAAAAAAAGAAGTTCTATACCTGGAGGTCACTTTAAGCAGCAAAATCACCAACAAAACCAAAAAATGCAGTGCAGCAAAATTAGTACTGCAAAAATATTTAATAGATTGAAATAAAAGGAGGCAAACACCGTCCTCACAGAATGGAAGAGTTAATGTTTTGAAAATGTCAGTTCTTCTGAAATTTATCTACAGAGTCAATGCAATCTAAATCCACCTTCTGCAGAGACTTCTCTCTGTATAATCTGAGATGAACCTAAAATTTATTTGGAAATGCAAAGGGCCTAACCAAGTTAGAGAATCCTGGAAAACAGAAAAATCAAAAAAACTTGGTGCCTGATTCACACATTCATATTTCCCAATTTCAGAATTTCTGTAAAACTACAGTAACCCAGATTATGGTAACCATGAAAGGATACATAGATCAATGAAATAGACACATTTGTTCATGACCAAGTGATTTGGGGCAAAGATGCCTAGATAAATCAATTAAGAAAAAAATGCCATTTATGGATTAATAATGGGAAAATAGACATGGTTGTTTGAAATATAAACCACTTGGAAAATTAAACTTAATTATCAAATAGATAATGATAACGTAATCACTTTTCAGGTGTGTTTCATGAGAACTGGAGAAATGTACTACTCATAACACAGCCCACAGCATCCAATGGCTGTTCCTGAGAACTCTGCCGCAGGCCGTATCATTTCACACACGGCACAACTTGTCTAGTCACCAAGCCCCTAGCTACTTGCAACAAACCTGAGTCTGAGATTTACTAGTCTTTGAGTTAAAATTTTCTAGAGGTTAAAAACACAAATTATGAGGCATCCAACATCTTAAATTGTGAGAGAAAATAAGTTAGATAAATTTCTTGATAGCTGGTACACATATTGGATTTACCTCTGCTTTATGATCATTAATATTTCTTATTTTACAAAACTCTTTCAAAGGTATAAATAAAACTTAAAATGAGCAATTTTGGTAGTTTTCCGTGTTCAAATTATAGATTCTCAAAGTTGAAATTATGACTTTCAAATTTAATGAGCTACTAGTTACATAATAACTCTAATGATCCACACTTAGATAACTTCATAATGACATCAAAATGTAAAGTTTCAACTCAAGGAAAGTGTGCGAATTAATGGTACCTTTTTATAAACTGTGACTATAGCACTGCTTTATGAAATAATGCTAATATCTAGAAAAGGAATTTTAAAAAGAAGTCTGTATTGTTCATAAAGCAGCTTATTAACAATATGCCTCTTATTGAAAGCACTAACTAAATGAAAACATCAGTGAATAAACACATATATTACCAGGCATGGTGGTAGATGCCTGTAATCCCAGCAGTCAGGAGACTGAGGCAGGCGAATTGCTCAGAGTTCAAGGCCAGCCTGGACTGCATAGGAAGGCCCTGTCTCAAAACACCAAAAAATATATATTTTTTATATATTTCGCTGTTGTTTCTCTTTATGATTAGAGGAATACTTCTCCTAAACCACAATAAAGATTTTAAAAATAGTCCTTATATTCAATTCCTTTTTTTGTTGTTGTTGTTATTTATCTGTAAGAAATGTGCAAAGAATGGCTGGTCCAGACATAGTAAGGCGGGGTAAGTGTAATCTCCTTATTTTAAGAGTTACTAGCAAAATACTAAGTGATTTATTAAATATAAGCCCAAATAAGTGGCAAATAATCTGGTAAATAGTAAATATTTTAAAAAAATAATCTCAGGGTTTGTTTTGTTTTTGTTTTGTTTTTCCAAAACAGTTGTCTTTATGACCCTGGTTTTGCTTTTTGTTTTTTGGGGGGTTTTCTGATGGAAATCTGTTATCAGAACATATGCAAATGTTTTGAAATTAAGAAGAATAAAAAGAGAAAAGAAAATAGATAATTCAGTAACCAATGAAGAAAAAACAGATCTCCATAATGTGAAAATGTCAGCTCTGTATTAAGGGATTATAAAACGTCTAGAAGAACACTGAACTTTATTTTCAGATGAGTCACGAATAAGAAATGTAGAAAACAAATTGGTTTCTGACCAAAGAGAAAAGTACAACATTTTCTGGAAATAGGATATTTTTTCAGTGCTGGAGAATGAAACTCAGGGCCCTGGGCATGCTACACAAGTCCTCTGCTCATGGGCTACCTCCCCAGCCCTGGAAAAAGGAATTCTATGCAATTCGAACATGCACCAAATAGAGTAAACTGAAAAACACTTTTCTATAGATTATCTGCAGAGAGATTGCTTTGAGAGGTAAAACCAAAGACAACATCAATACAATCAAAATACTTCTTTGTTCTCCACTTCAATTTCACCAGAACTTTCACAGATTACTTGGAGAACAAAATATACAAACATTAAGATCATAGCAAATTAAAAAATGCTTTGGTGATCTCTGACCTCTTCAGCTGTAGCTGCATTCCATAAAGTTTAATCCATACATTCATTTTCCATCAATTTAAACTATTGTCTAATTTTCTTTATTTCTCCTTTGATGTAGGTTGATTTTCAATGGGATGGAGTTTTCTTCCTCCTTAGTTTGAACTATTAATTTCTATCTTAATTATTCAATGTTCATGTAATATGCTCTATATGATTTCAGTCCTTTGGAATTTATTGAAACACTTTATAGTCATGTATGTGTTTGGGTTGAACGTGTGTGTGTGTGTGTGTGTGTGTGTGTGTGTGTGTGTGTGTGTAGCGATTCATTAGCAAATTCAAGGAACCAGGAAAACATTTGCAATAAAATTAGCTGTGAAGGTATCATCCCTCAAAAAGCAAAATAGAAATGGGCGGGACAACAGTCACAAGGTCTATGGGTAGGCTTCATTTGTACAGGGCAAAACAAAAGAATGCAAAATACAAATACCATATGCTGGGCTCATTTCCAAATTTTGCCTACTTCCAAGATCTATTTTGTTTCCTTGGTTCATCTCTTCCAATGTAAATGCTCTAACACTGAGCTACACTCAACAGTGCTTAAGAAATAATGTTGTAAAGTATCATAGCCATGTGGTGGACTTACTATGGTGGTCAGTTTGAGCAGGAACATTCAGCTGGACTGAGTTGGTGTGATTCTGGATGTAGAGGATCCACCTGAGATCGCTGCTGACACAACCTGAAGGAGAACTAGAGCAGAAGATAGGCACCGGCTGTTGCCCAAGAGAAGCTCTGTTGCCACTGGTTTCCCTGAATGAACTCAGCTGTTCTCATCACAAAAGGAGCTTGGGACCTTGCTGTTGTCCAGGATGGCTGCTGCTTGCTTCAGGGGATCTCTGATCTTCATCTCTGCTGTGAGCATCATATCCTGGTTCCAGTACAGATTTCTTCAGCCTTTTAGCAGACACGGAGGTACATGGGACATTGTCGTGGGCTCCAAGCCACTGACTGGATCTTTCCAGGCTCTAGTGTATAGACATTCTGCACTCCTCCTGCATTTGGCTTGTGTGAGTGTGAATGTTGTAACTGTAAATGTCCTGTATTCAATCTCCTCTCTTGCAAACCACTGACTCTAGAAAGGTAACTAATACAAGCCCTGACTCTGGAAATATCTTATTTTTTCATTTACTTCATTCCATTTCTGAATGTTGGCATTTCTACTGTTGGATCTTTATTATCTATTGAGATAATATAAGGGATAATTACAGGGAATACTATTATACTAAGGAAATTTATAAACAATATATATTTCTGTAACAATTTCAGAAAAAGTTAATATATTCTATTATTAAATATGGTAGAGAAACATATATGTATGGTTGAAGGTCATTTAAAAATTATATCAATTTATTTTCTACTCTGGATTAGATAAATTTTATTTTAATTTTAACTGACAAAAATTCTATATATTTTTGGGTACAATGTGATGTTCTGATGTATGTTTACAATATGGAATGATTAAATCAGGCTAATTACTACATCCATTACCTCACATACATTTTTCCTATGGTGCAATCATTTAAAATACAGTTTTCATGATTTTAAAAATATAACACATTACAGTATTATTATAGTCACCATTCTGTGCAATTATCACAGTAATTTCAATAATTGGTCCCACCAACTAATGAATGGGTTATTTTCAATTTCCAGAGAGAAATTTCATTACTAGTCATTTAACTGACCTTTGGCCTTTCCATTTAAAAGTCTTACAAATGGGCTGGGGATTTAGTTCAGTGGTTAGAGCACTTGCCTTGCAAGCACAAGGGCCTGAGTTCGATCCCCCACACCAAAAAAAAAAAAAAAAAAAAAGTCTTGTGACTGCTGAAAATATTCGGGGAAAACATATTTTCAGATGACACTATGCCAAAATGGATCCTAAACACACAAGTTAAAAATTAAACACTAAAGGCCAATGTTTTGTCCTCATTCATAAATGCACAGAATAAATGACATCTCCAGTATAACAGAGCCAGGACTTAGTGTATTCCCTAACTCGGAGCTCAATTCCCTCCCACCACCTACATCATGCTATACTTCAGGGAAGATGTGAAACAGAAACATGAATGATCTAAAACGGGAATATTATCCTTGGAACAAAGACTCTTCTTCCTCCTTCTCATTGAAAACTAAAGAGGTAAAATGGATACAAAGAAATAACATGTTGGATAGGAGGAAGAAAAGAAAACACATGTCCCGGGATGTGGATGTTGATACTCTCAGCAGAGTGGAAAGCAAGCTTGCACCAAGAGAAGCCAGGATGCATGAACTGTGTTGCTGAATTTGAGGATGTAGCCTCTGGACAGCGAACAGCCTGTATTTCTATGTTACTGTATAAATATTTAAACAACATTCATGTGATAACTTCACATAATTTTCATAGTATCATTCTGTCTCCTTTCATTCTGTTTTGCCTAATATTGCTTCTACCTATTTTCCTGCACAAAGAAGAGAGACCCTGAATTCCACCATAAGGTAAAATAGCTATTTTTTCATTCAATAATTCAAACCGAGGCATTATAGCTTTATGATAGTGTATAAAATATTGGGTCCTCGCTGATAGCTGCACTGTATGGAAGCGACAGAGAAGAATGCTTGCATTAGACGACAAGGACAGTTTGATTCAGCACTTAGCATGCTCAGAAGGATAAAGTAATGAAACGTATGAAGAAAAGGTGAATGATTCCCAATTCTTCAGTCCAAATTGTTTCCTCGAGCCTTTGCAAGAAACATATTTACATTATTCTGTCGAGTTGAAATTATATACTGTATGAAATATATTTGAATAAAACAATATTATATATTTTAATGACTGTATTTATATTTTTGCATATATATTACTTGGAAAGTAATAGGATAAGGAAATCCTACTTCATTTTCACTAGGATGAAAATATCTGGATCCATGACTTGTTACTGCTTAAACTGTATTTTATTGGTATCTGCCAATCATTCTGTTCAAATGAACACATAATGTATTCTCTGAAAACACATGAGATAAAGTGCATGGCATAATGTTAAATATAAAGATATTTTCAGTCTTTTCTGGCCTCCTGGCCCAGACTCCTTCACTCCAAAAGGGATAGAAGATGACATATCTATTTCCTTTATTATATGAGGTCTTATTCCAACATTAATATCAATTGAATAAAATCAATTTTGAAACTTCCCCTAAATGTCACATCATTCAAATGGACCATGTTGTCACAAAACGTACTATCTATTAAAGCCATAAAGTGAAACACAAATGACCCATGTTGACATTTCACTGCATAGCATCTTCACTAATAATATTCTGGCTCCAGTTCTAGTTATAATGCACTTGTGAAATGCTAGAAAAGAAATATAAATCAGATGTTATAAAGTGACTCCGAGCCCCATGACAGTCCAAGGACCTGCACAGAAAGAAGTACTAGAAAGAAACAGGCAGAAAAGTTTTGTTCTGTTTATCTCCCTCAAAGACAGCAAGTTTTATTTTTATTGTATTAAAGCCATAGTTTTCTAAAAAGAAGTACCTGACTACAATAGCATATAGTAAAGTCTCATTAGGTGGTTTTAATCGCATACCTACCTAGTACTATTTTCATTACAACAAATACCACAAGGAGATGCATGCACCTATAGACTGGATAGAAGATCTACCATTTTATCCTATACTTACGTAATTTTTTATCATATACTATCATTGGTTCGATGTAGTTTCCATAATTGTATTTAATAGTCTACAGAAATTTTATATTTAACCATTATTGTTTTCTTTGAACCCATGACCTAGCAATAGTAGCTTTACTATGTCCCACCAAGGAGGCAATAAAAGGAAATATCTCTTTGTTCTTATGCTTTTTATCATCCTTTACTAATGAACAAATTTCCTATTGTAATAAAAATTTTTCTCTACTTTTAAAATTCTGAATCATTTTTCAAAAACTACACACATTATTACAGTGGTCTCTTTTAAGCATATTAGTACCATTTTATTATTACTACATTCATTTATTTTAAATTCTTCCCACAAATACATTCGTTCATTTTAAATTCTTCTCATTTATACTTATTTTCCATTATATTTCCTAAGTAGTTAAAAATTGGCCATTTTATACTTCCATTAAATTGCACTAAATTTCCCTTTTGGCTGTCTATAGAAATTTACTCAGAAGATAGTAAGTCAAATAGTTTTAGAAAGACGCAAAAACTTGAACAACTGGCAATGCTGCAGTAGAGAAATTTGGGAGGGAGCTTCTTTCCCAGGAAAGTGTTAATCTTGCATGAATTTGAATATGTGAAGTTCCAAAGTTTCTTTCTTCATTCTGATTTCATACCAAAAAAAACTAGGCATTAATGGTCACTGACAGAAAGCCATGAGATACAGTTTTATGTTTAAATAATATAATTTCATTTGCTAAATCAAATGAATAGCCAAGTTCCATTTTTCAAGCGAACATAGGGTAAGTTTTCTGAGGAACACTAGAGAATTTATTCCACCTCTTTAATGAGAGATTTCACATTAATTTTGGATAATAAAATCCTTTGAGGGGTAAAAGTTAAATATCAACTTCCTTTAGTTGTCCACGTCTTTATCAAAACTTAACAAAAGAAGTTTCTTTTAAATGTGTGCATAAAGCATTTTATTATCCAATGGAAATATACCATGAACTAATGTCTTTTAAATATGAAAACGGTGAAGTTGTCCTATTTACCTGTACATCATCCTGCTCACTGGTATAATTATTGGTGATTAAATATTATCTCTCTTAATCAACACTTTAAAGCTGCCAGAAATCAATTCTACATGCTTCTCATTTAGATGAGCAATGGCAGAGATATTTTTCCCCATTAAGGTGAAAATATATATTCTGTTCTTAAAGACAGTGAACCATTCACTACACCCATGAGTAACCAACACCAATAATTACTATAAAACAATTTCTTATTACAGTGTAGAAACTATTAGGGGAGTCTGATTTGTAAAACAGTTTTGAGCTTTCCATTGCCTTCAGTATGTAACAGCGAATGGGAAGAGAAGTCTCCCAGGATTCTAAATAATTTTCTGATTTTCTTATAAGGTTACATTACCCAAACTGGAAAACAACAACAAAAAAAGAGAATAAAATAATAACACAGCAATTTGATGGAAAGATAAATAATCTTCATTACTTGTATATTCTTTCCACTTAAATAACAAATCATAAAATTGTTTCCATATCATTTTAGGCAGATAATTTAACATCTTAAATATGAGAAATGCCCAAAGATTTATGTGATATTCTGATGGGTTATTTTAGTAAACAAACATTACTATATAAGTATTCAAAAATTCATACAATGCACAATTGCCATTAATTCTTGCTATTTTAGCTACTATAAAAGCTGAACTTTGCAGTCCTAAGAATGAATGTTCTTAGGAAGTAAAATTAAACATGTAGGTTTGAGTCAAACTAAATATAAATGTCCTTAAGCACAGAACATCTAAACTCAAGAGAGAACTGGCTGGTTTTCAATTCTTTGTGCTAATGAAATCAAGCAAAAGATAAGAATGAAAACGGGTGTTATATAATAAGTTTTTTTTCAATCAAGAAAATATAACAATACAGTATTTGAACAGGCGGGAAGAGACAGAGAAAAGGATAAAAAAGGATTTAAAAAAATTGCGACCAAATCTACCCGTCTGTTCCTGTGGCTCATGTCAGTTTCTGGAATGGCCACAGAGAGAGGCAGACAGGAGAAGGGCAATGAGGAGCCGGGGAATGCTCAGTTCAGGGCACAGTGAGTTTGGGATGCCACAGGGCAGTGAGGCCGGATGTGCACAGGTCCAGATGAGGACATACAGTGCAGGGCGTTCTCCTTGGCTACTACAGAGACGGGTCAGCATTACATAGGGAGTTAACGTGGGATCCCTCCTGCCTCTCTTTCAACCAGGGATAAGACAGCAGGTGCTTTGGTGCAGAGAGAGTTAGACAAGCCACACGGCAAAGTTTCCAAGAAGGGGCTTAGACTTAGATGTACAGAAGGAAATTGCTCTACATTAGATTGCTGAGTCCTCTGAAGAATATTTTGGGGACAGCTGCCATTATGTTCTTAGTACCTTCCCTGAATCCAAGGAGAAGAGAGACCAGGTGCTGTCTCTCACGTCCAGTTTCAGCCTTCAACTGGATGTTCCAAAGAATTTGATGTGTGTCCTACCACAGTGAAAGAGGGCTGGTTTATGCACAGAAGTCTAGAGGGAGAAGAGCAAACAGTTCGGGTGCTCTGGCCGCAGTGAGAGATGAGTTGTTATAATAATGGGTTTGGCCTATTTTCCCAGATTTTGTTGTGTCAAGCATTGCATGAGTTTCTTCCATCCATCCAGACTGTTTGTACTCATGAGAAAGCCAGTCTGAGACTATCTGGGCCCTTGCCATGGGCCACTGAGAGGAGGGATCCAACCTGAGCCATCAGAAGCTAGTGGTGACCTTCTGATCTGTACGGTTACAGAGGCAGGAAAGTATCAAGTCAGGGAAGAACGGATGCTTGACTGGAATCAAGGGAAGTCTCCAAACTGATCAAGTCTGATGAGACCACAAATTCCTCCCAGAAGAAAAACTCACCTCCAAGCACCTGACACTAGGTCATTAGGTCTTGGGCTCTTTTCAGTCTTTATTCTCCCCTCTCCTCTCTCTTCTCTCCCCTCTTCTTCCTCCTCTTTCTTCTTCCTCCTCTCCCCCTTCCTCCCTTTCTCTCTCTCCCCCCTCCTTCTTTCTCTCTCTCTCGCCCTCTCCTACTATCTCTATCTCTCTCTCCTTCCCACCTCCCTCCCTTTAATTCTTGAAGCACAAGCAAAGGTAAGATGAGAAATAGGAGTCAAAGCATAATGCAATATAGGAGGGGAAATACAGGCTGTCTATTCTAAGTACAAAATTGAATCTGTGATTTTTTTCTTAACTCCTCTGAAGGTGTTTTATTTTCTACGAGTAAGTAGAAGGTACTAGGAATCCAGGAATTTTCTATCAGGAGTAGAAAAGAATCCTCCTCCATAAAATACCTTTTAAAGAGGTAGAGAGAGACAAACACTAAGTATCTTTCTTATTATATTACACGTATCTTGATAGTTCGAAATATCACAGAAGCTTCTTCTTGTCCATGGATGACATCGCGACATAAAAACGGTACGGGAGAAAGTAAAACAAAAGTGAATTGGTATATTAAATATCTATTCCAAATAACTTATATGCCAAAAGCGAATGAGAGAACTTGACATGACAAATGTCAGTGGTTCCTCCCAGCAGCAGAAATGGGACATGGAAATTGGACCCATTTGGGGGAGAGAAGCCGTCTGTTCTTTATAACCAAGATGCATTCTATGAGCTACAACTGTTGCAGATATAACACCAAAATAGTCCTAAGCAGTGTAGTAGTCTAACACCCATTTTAGTGATACCTGAAAATGTAAGACTCACACATTTCAAAGTCATGTGGGACTCTCAAATTTTCACCCTGTAAGCCAAAGAACAGAATCGTAATTTTATTACCAAGAAATCACAAAATTGATTTCACGTACTCTGTGTGAGTGTCATGATGGCAGGCTTTACCAATGTTAATTATAAAAGTTTAAATTACATTCATAATACTAACTCTACTTCCTTATCAATCCAATATTTCTGGAACTGTATTACCAAAATGAATCCCCAAAGTCTTTCATCATTGTATCAGTTATAGCTGAGAAAAACTACAGGGTCTTTAATTTTTTAATTTAATTATTTGTGCCAGTAATGCATGGACAGGAAAATAATTATATCTACTTTTGACAAGTTTAACTACTGCAGAACATCAATATTGATAAAGTAGCACAAAGGCTACACCATGTCTTAGTAATTATAGCAAGCAGCATTGCGGCTGTCATTTTTATAAGCCCACAGAAATGTATCTTCTGCCAGGGTTTAGGACATACTTCCACGGGGATTAGAAAATGCTGACAGACTTGGCTAAACCAACACTGGAGTTAGCATTGTACTGCTGAAAATCTAACCCTATTTTTTGAGTTAAGTTGCATTAAAATCTCTCTGGAAATGAAACTGTTTTCTCATCAAAGTGTTATTATGAAAAGAAGCCTAAGTATTTAGATGTTAGTAAATAGTTTGTTTCCTATATTGTTTTTTTCCTTTTAGATTATAATGTCCTTGATATTTTTATTCAAATATTTAATATTAAGCACTTAAAGTCAGCAATATAGTCATAATCAATTGATGAAACTGAAGGAAAACAATAGAACTTAACATATTACCTTCCACTATACCTTTTAAAAGAAATATTATATTGCTTCTGAGTAGTTTGCTTTGACTACTATCAAAAGCACCCAGAAATAAACACTGTAAAGGAGAAAGTAGAATAAAAGTATATTAAGTATTTATTCCAAATAACTTAGTTCATGAGCTCTGCAACTCAAATGACATCGGAAATATCCCTGTATTAGTAATTTAAATGTTGTGACTATTTTGCAAGGTGCAGAAATTTATGTGGAATCTTGTACATGGTGAGAATTTCATTTATATTTTTCAGTATTTGAATATAAGTGAAAACATACAAAATTTCCTAAAGTATAATTTTCACAATATTATCATGCTTACCTATCACAGATTAAGGTAGACATATAGTTGTTTTTCTTAAATAGCAAATCAGCTCTAAATACTTAAGTATGCAGAAGGTTAGGAGCCCCTATTTTTCCTTACGAGTCATGGGATATATGCTGAGTTCTTAAAGTACACATTTTGCTTTGGTTAAAAAAAAAAATCAAATTTCCACTTTGTCAGGATTAAAAAGTATTACCAATTACTACCTAACAGATTTTTCACTTCAAGTAGTTCCTTTGGGCTTTATTTTATTCCTTTAAAGGATTTGCCTAAAGTTAAATAACTAGTCTGAGCTAAGCAATTTTTTACAAAATATTACTCTAAATTTTGAATCAAGAAAGTGGTGGTGTGCTGGGTGTGGTGGTGCTCGCTTGTGATCCCAGCTCTTGGGAGGGTTGAGGCAGGAGAATCCACTAGTTAGAGGCCAGCTTGGGCTACATAGTGAGTTCAAGGCCAGCCTGAACCACATAGTAAGCTCCTATCTCAAAAAACCAAAAAAAAAAAAAAAAAAAAAAAAAAAAAAAAAAAAAAAAAAAAAAAAAAAAAAAAAAAAAAAAAAAAAAAAAAAAAAAAAAAAAAAAAAAAAAACCCAAAACTCAAAAAACAATGTAATGGTGGTTGCCAAAAGTTGGGGATACAGGAAAATGTGGAAATACATAAGCAAATTAATTTACTACAGTGTATTTTTAATTTTCTCAGTTTAGGGACTATTTCCTCCCTAATATGATCTTTATATACAAAATTAGTAATACAAAAGAAATGATAAACAAATTCTTTATTTCAAAATGATGAAAGAAAAGAGAACACAGAGGATATAATGTTTGTTTTGTTTTACTAAAGATAATAGAATATAAATCATTGTTACTCCAGGAACTGATTCATGGACTGGCTTTACTTGGCACAGATTCGTATGCTTTAATATGATAATTCTTCCTTGTCAACGGATAATCAATAGGTTAGAGATAGGGATGTTTCATTTTGAAGGTGCAGACCAAAACAGTAGCTTTATAATGACAAGGAAAAAATCGTAAGGGAGCTGCTGTAAAACAAACAATGGAATGACACTTCACCCAGGGCTGGAGAAAGCACCGGTCTCCCCCTCTAATGTTGCTGTGTCTAGATGACCTCCGATAAAGTCTGGATTTGAAAACATTTGAACGCTTGATGGATTTGGCTTTCTAATTATAAACTACTTCATTCTATTGTTTTCTGGTATAGCCAAGTCTGTCTACTCTACTCGAACTGTATAAAAATAAATTATATTTTCACAAATGTGTGGACATTCATCATTCAATACAGTATGCCATCTCTGAGTGTCTACAGTGTAACATGAATTACACTATAAAAAGTTACACAGCTATATGTACTGATATTTCAAGTTCACAGGTTCTAAAATTAAATTTAGCTGTCATTAAGAACCTATAAAGAATTACAGATATAGAAATTGTGGTGTATGAGGAAAAGTAAAATGTACTTTATCGACATGACTGTTGCTGCATCTGTCTTACAGAATCACTGATTCAGAATACCAAGTCTTATTATTCTTGTCCTAAATTATTTTGAAATGACCCGACAGCAGTATGCAGTTAAATCTGTATAAAATAATTCACTTCTTTCTAAACACCCTGTACTCATTTTTGAAGTGAAAACCCTGGGAATAGAACTGAGACAATATAAAGACACAATAAATGGATAAGGCAAATAAAGACAAAACTGAAAGAAGCAAAATATTGTGTGTACTGAACTCCTGGAAGCCAAGAGACCCAGCTGTGTGGTTGCTGAAATTTATCTCTATGCAAATATTCAGAAATTTACCAAGAGGTCTGGTGGAGAAATCCAACCTAGAGGTGATTACATAAAGGAAACATCTGCCTGAGCAACTAAATTTTATTTCTTAATTTAAAAAAATCTTAGATATCATCATACACTAAGTCTGCAATTCTAATTGAATTTTTCGATTTCTCTTTTAAATAACAAACAATAAGTAACTAAAAATCCCATTTTTTAATATTTCAGGTATAGGTGTCCAGATACACAGATTTGTAGAGACAAAATTATCCTGAGATAGAATCTGAAGGAATTAATATGTTTTTATGTTAGATGTTCTTCCAGGCCAGCTCACTGATTTGATGACCATGATTTCCAAATTAAGGAGAGTCACACCGTTGTTTGATTTTCAGACAGAAATTATGTTTAGCTTTCCAAATGCCACATTTTAATTAAGAGTAGAACTTTTTTTCATCTGCTTTCACAGTTATTTTACCAATATATTCTTTTCCTTAGCAAGTGAGTACCCTCGAGTCTAATTTCTTTCTCATTTGTCCAGTACAAGTAGTTCTCTTTTCTGGCCAAGTAGATGAGAAACTAGTTCCAAAACTACTTTAATATGAGTCCGTATAAACTTCATAAAACGCAGAATAGCCATCCTGATCCAAAAGTCCTTCAAAGGTGCTTCCAGTGATCTTTGGAAATGCCTGGGCTCACTAATAGATGACTAACTGTTACTGCCACCGGGACGTACGAATTCTGAAACTCTGTGTGGACAATCGTATTTCTAGATGCCTGTTAAATCTCCCTATTGGTATCTGTGGCAAGTACTTCTCCTCTCCGGTACTTGACCATCCACCCGGCTCTCTGTTCCAATGTATATAGATTACATAAACCAGTTCTCACACTATTCAGCTCCCTTTTTGCTTTGGCCAATGAGGAATTTCAGTTGGATCGCAAGGGAAAGGAGAGACACATCGTCTGTGTCCTCTGGCTCACTCCCTGTGAGGCTGTCTTGGCTGACTGTAGCCCTTGACTCCCTTTGGGGTGCTTAGCTGTGCAGAATCCTCTTCTCTCTCTCTCCTTCTTTCTGTCAGCTTAAGGGTAGAGGCAGGCAAGCTGCTCCTAGCGCTGGGTTCCTAAAATAGCCTTTGTTGTTCCCTCACACCCTGTTGACAAGTTTAATAATTATTTTGAAACCAAATCTTCTTGGGGCTGGGGATTTAGCTAAGTGGTTAGAGTGTTTGGCTTGCAGGCACAAGGCCCTAAGTTCAATCCCCAGCACCCAAAAAAAAAGAAATTTTTGAACACCCCTATATTTTTCCTATTGTGACCGTCACTGATAGAATATTTTCATTTTGATTTTCCTAAAATTAAGGTCATCAATTCCCCCACATATTTCCTTTCTTTTCATTTCCACATGTTTATTAATAAAACAGTACTATTTTTCTAGCCATGTTATTACATTGCTTCATAATAAAACGAGTAATATTATTCATTTCCTTAGATTGTGTTAACTAACAAATCCATTTCATGTATATAATCTCATTTAATTTCACAGCAACCTGTGGTGTGCCTCATTATTTCCATTGCATGCATGGAGAGACTTGCTTTGCAACACCGTGCCCCCAGTCAACCCGCGTACCAGAGCACTGGTGCATTTAGTTTCAGCTATACACAGGTAACTGCCTATCTTTCCTATCTGCATCCTTCATTGCTATTTCTTTTGCATCAGTAGTGCCTCTGGTGTCATGTCTTTATCTTTTATCTCCCATTATTTCTACCTAAAAGGTTTGTTGAGTAGAACTCTAAATATATTTCTTACCATCTGGATCCATCTATTATCCCTTACTCACACCAGCCTGTGAGCAGTACAAAACCTTCCCTGGAGTTCTCATGTTTTACATCCCAGGGCCAAATCCTTCAACGACTGCATCTCCCATTGAAGATTTTCGGAGTCCACAATTGTCTAGCTGTTCCCTGCTGCTCTTAGTGTTACTCCCCAAAATTCAGCCAAAATAAATGACTACAATATAATTGCATCCAATTTTTCCTATCATCTCACTCTTATTTCCTCCTGTGCTGGAGAAAAAAATCTATCTTTCCTATAAATGCAAAGAATACACCCCATTTTAAAGGGCCCAGTTAAAATACTACTACAGGTTTCACTAGCCAGCAGGAAACTGCTTTACCTTCTAAATCCCCACAGCTCTTCCGCAATCTTCCATTCTTTAGTCTCATTGCATTTTTAGGGTGGTTGTTTATGGAAATATTTTGTATTTTCCATTTGTAAGATGGAGAACCTGAATTTTAGATCCGCAAGCTAAAGAAATGTTTCTCATGCTTGCAGCACTCTTGACACTAACAGTAATTGAAAGAACTGGACTCAGAGTAATTATTTACAATTGTTTTTCAGGCCTGTCTCCTCAATTTACTAACAACAATGTCCTTCTACATTTTTTGATTGCTACTTTCAGTTCGTACATTACAAAATCTATTTTCCATTTTTAAAAAGTGTGTAAGATTAGGCTGTAAACATATCCCTTTATATATATTTTCATTCTAATATCAAAAATGGGACTATCATTTTGCAGTCTCAACATAAACAATTTATGTTAAAAAAGAATAAGCAGGAAGAGTAAGACTAAGCACTTTATCTACTTTTCTACTAATGCCGTGAAAACTATCTGTAATACTTCAGTAGATATGTAATAAAAATTTTATTGAAAACACACAGAAGCTTCTTTCTCTTATGTGTCTTACTACTTTCATTTAACAAATGAAATACCTATATATGTAAGTGCATCTTTTTATATGTATTTTTCATTCTAATATCAAGAATGGAACTATCATTTTGTAATCTCAACATAAGCAATTTATGTTAAAATAAAAAAGCAGGAAGAATAAGACTAAGCATTTTATCTATTTTTCTACTAATGCTGTGAAAACTATTTTTAACACTTTCGCAGATATGTAATAAAAATTTTATTGAAGCCACACAAGAAGCTTTTTTCTATGGATTACACATTAAATAGTACACTAGAAGTACCCATAGTTTATTTAAACATCCATCTCCTTCCTCTCTGATAATGTAATTTACAAATAAAAACTGATGTAATCTTCCGATGTCTTTTCTCCTCCTCTTTGGATAAAATGCAAGTGTTCACATCGCAGCATCCATCTCTGTCACCAACGCTTCGCTCAGACTGAGCGCCCCTCAACTCAAGCTGCTTCATGTTCCAAGTTACTTAAGTTCCACCTTTACTCAGACCACTTATCTCTTCAGAGAAGTCTTAACATTACGCAACATAACCACATTGGAGATATTATTTTACCTTTGACTGCATAAATTCAGCTTCGGATAATCACGTTAGCGTGTCTGATGCTCCGTCTGCTAACTGCCCTTCCCCCTGCTCCGCGTTCTGGCTAACGCTGTGCTATAGATGGGAAGCAGCCTCCTGTGGATCACGGATGATTCAGAAAGGAGCCAGAATAAACACAACCCAACTGGGGCTATCAAAGGTTCTTTAGACTGTAGTTAGGCACACTGGGCTAGGCCCTGAGAAGAGAGCTTCATGAAAAACCAGCTTTATTCTATCCCACTATCACACAATTTAAAAGGAAAGCGACATTGTTACTCGATGTCTTATTTATGTAAGGCATTGTGCAAGGGTAATACTTAATTTTTTTTTAAAAGTATAGTTTATAAATAAGGCCATAAGAAGCCAGCTTTTACCAGAGGTCCTGATGAAAGAGGGAGAAAGTTGGAAACAGATTCTAAAGCCCAACTTAGCTCATGCTGCAACACACGGAGTGCTCAGAGCGAAACCCCCCGGAAGCCCAGCATCCTCTCAGACACGCGCAGTGGCAGACTTGATGAGGCTACAAAAGCTGATATTTAGCATTTGGGAATTTTATGGTGTCACTTCTACACCGTGACTAATTTCTTTTTTTACATTTTATTAGTACATGTTTGCAGTACATAATGATTACATTGTATGAACATAATACATCTTACTTTTTTATCTCCATTCCCTCCCCATCTCTTGTTCCCTTTCCCTTTTGTAGAAGATCTAGCTCTCTGTTTCCTATTATCTTTTATTTTCTTCTATAATTTATTTGTATTTTGGACTTGGATTTTGGACTAAGAGAAAGTTTTATTTAAGCTTAGGTCTCTGATTTATTTCACTTAACATTATGGTCTCAAGGTGGTTCCATTTCAAGTGATATTAGGTCACTGAATACAGACATGGCAAGGAATATGCTTGGTTGGCTTTTGTAGGCTGGTAAGAGCCAGCTTCAGTGTACCTGTGAATATTCCAAAGATGAGACAGCTTACTATCAAAAATAAAACACTAAGTATCTCCACTCCCAAAGGGAAAGGGCTGAAAGCTAGGTATGAACAGACTGGCAACTTCTGAGCAGACCTCACCTACTCAAAGAAACATGACTTTTATATTTTGAAGGAATTGTTCAGAATTGAACTCTAAAATACTCAATTTTTTATTGCAGAAATGTACTTCCATGAGATAGCTTCACTATTCAGTCAGAGATTACATGAGGGAGACAAAAGTATTTTTCAGAAGATAAGATATTGAGGGAAGATAGGCCATATAGCAAGACACATCAAAAAGGAGTCTTAGGAAATTTTATTATAGGTCTTTCCAATTTGGAGCACTAGTATACAAAGTCCCACAGACAACTGTGCATGCTCATAAACTATTCTGTATGTTCACTGAGTAATAAAAAGGCAACTCCCATAGGACAGGCATTAAGGCCCTGGAGACATACCAGTAACCAAACATCAAAATTCTGCCCAAACAGTTTCATATTCTATTAAAGAGAAACAAAATTCAAATTGAATGGAGAATTCATTTTTTTATATTCCATTAGATCTTTAAAAATAAAAATTCCAAAGCCCAGGCTAATATTTTAAAATTCATATATGAGAAGAAATCTGTCTTATTGTAGTGTGTCTTGTACCTAGTGATGGTTAAATTTCCCTGTCAACCTGAGTAGCATGAGAGCTACACAGGAGATTAGTAAAGCACACACCGGGGAGTGCCTGGGTTGGGCAGGAGTTGGGGATGCTGAGTAGTGTATTTTATGACTCTTCCTCTGTTGCTAATGCTCTGCTTGGCTTCCTGGTCACCATGAACTAAGCCGCTTTGCTCTGCCACAACCTTCTGACATGATGTTTCTGCCCTGGACACAGCTGACCACAGACTGAACTCTTGAAACTGTGAATCTAATACATCTCTCTTCTTTCTTGCATGTGTCTAATACATACCTCCATTACAGTTCGTAAGCCAGATTCTAGAAACTTAGAAGAAAAATCATTTAATCCATCAAAAATACTGTGGATTTAGCTCAGTGGTTAGAGTGCTTGCCTATCAAGCACAAGGCCCTGAGTTTGATCCCAGGCACCAAAAAAAAACAAACAAAAAAAAATTCTTCAGTGGCTACCATACGCAACTAATGAGCTTGATCCATTTCTAAATACATAAAGAAAGTTCACAAAGACTAACAACAATGAGGGCAATGGATTTTATTATTGAGATAAAGTCAGGAAGTTCAACAAAAATCTGTTATGAACAGTCTTACAGGTCTTGCTAAATAGTTTGGAATTTATTCAAACTCTAAAATGAAGTCTCAGTATATCTTAAATAGAGAAGTAACACAACCTGATGTATATTTTTTAAAAAAGATCACTTTGACTACTGTTGTAGTCCGTGCGAGAGATGACGGCTAGAAATGGGCATGAAGATAAATAGCCAGACAGAATTACTGTTAGAGACAAAGAGGACTCCTTCAGGCCCAGTCCATGAGTTAGCAATCAGAGAAGACTTCTCTGACTACTCTGTCAGCAGCTCATGTTCTCTCATAGGCCCACCTCATTTTTACTGCAGCTTTATCTGAAATTATTAAATCAGCTGTTTGGTGTCTATCTGCCTTCACTGTGATACAGGGTCACAGGTGGTCAAACTTGCATTAGTCAGAGCTGTATGTACACCACACAAAACACAGTGCAACACACAGTAGTTGCTCTTTAAGTGAATGAGTGACAAAATCAATTAATGAATACAACTTCCAACTATGGCTTTTGTTTTACATTTGGGTTCACATAGAACACTCAACTCCTTTTCTACAAGAAAGCCCTTAAAATGAGTGGCAGGGGCCATGCTGTTGCTCTTAACTGTCTCATCCCAGTCCTAACTGTTCTGGCTTCCTTAGAGTATCGCTCTTACATACAGTCAGCCTGCCATATCCATGAATTCTGCATCTGTGGATTCAACATACCGTGGATTGAAAATGTTTGAAAAACTGCAGCTCTAGTCATCATACATGGACTCTTTTCCTTGTCATTATTCCCCAAATGATACAGTATAATAACTATTTACATACCAAAGCAAGTGACTTGCAAATTGCAGATTTGGTATATACAGGAGATCCTGGAACTAGTCCTTTGTAGATACCAAGGGAGAGATGACTATACCTTTTAATTTTCTAATATCCTATTTAATTTTAAAACTTTGATTTCTAGAATGAAAAACTATGTGGGCATCCAAACATTTATACATAGACATATAAATCAGAAATTCTTGAATTATGTATATATAAATATATAGTATCACATATTAATAGCTGATTTTAGTGTTGCCCATCTTATACTATCATCTTAAAGGTTAAACAGTTATCATAGCAGATCATAAATAAAAGATAAGAAATTTTCACTGCTGCAAAACTAGTCACATTAAATTCTCCCATGAAAATTAAGTAGTTTAATAGTCTATTGGACTCAGTGATAAACTGTTGCTTACCATTCATGACTTTATTCCTGGATAATAGAAAGTCTGTTTAAACTGGGGTTAAATAGAGCAGCTCTCTCTATAGCTATTTGGCCATGAAATTGTTCTGTTCGATCATATAAAAATACAACTATTAGGCTAATTGGGCTAGGGATGTAGCTCAGTGGTACAGCACTTAGCATTGCTGAGGTCCTGGGTTCAATCCCAAGCACACGAAAACAAAGAGTTAAACAAAGAGTGCACAAAGGAAAATGTGTTGGAGTGAGGGACCCTTCATTTAACCTCACGTGCCTTCTAGCCTACTACTTAGCAGTGGATGGACTGCTGTCCAACAGGAGCTCCTACAGTTATCTCAGAGCACCAGGCAACTTTAGCCGTGGGCTATGAATGGCAGAACAGAAAAACTTTAAAAAAGCTCAGTCTCTCATAACCACAAGATACCACAACACCTGCTAACTATTTCCTTTCCGATCATAATTTTCAGGCTTCCTTAACTTCCAGTTATTTGAGGTTTTCTGTTGTAGGTGGATGAACCTAACCCTGCTTGATGGAAACTTCATCTGTCTGTTTATTTGTTTTGTATTTCTATAGTTTTACAAGTCATTCCTTGAAAATTTGTAAAATTTATTTTGTGTTGACCAGGACAAGAGTGTCACTGAAAAAACTAGAGGAATATTTTACTAGAGAGAACATTAAAAACAGCTAAAATGCCTTAAAGATTGATGGAAGACAGTGCTAGAAATATCACATATACTCAGCTCCAGCTCTGGTCTGTTTATCTAATTATTATTTCTTTTCTTTATGATTTTTTTAAATACTTGCTAAGATATATGTATTAGAATCTCTGAAATTATTACTTCTTGAAAAATAAATACGGTTATAGGAAGAATTACTTCAAATTCCCAAACATGCTTATATTTTTCAGTTTCCATAATAGAAATCTAAATGTTCACGGATACTGACATGAATAAGATAATAATGTATTTCAAAACTGTAACTAAGTTCTGGAATGATTGACTACATTCCAGTTAAAAGGTAAAAATAACTATATATTTGATTAATTTGTATTAAATAATTATGAACTTGATCTACCTCAGTGTACAATCTTCCTAATTCCCATATAAATTTTATTTTAGTTTTTGATTTTTTTTATTAGTGTGTTTGTAGTACATAGCAATTACTTTCACCGTAGGGAACTGGCACATACACATACAATGATCACTATTATTCCACCTAGTTCTCCTCTCCTCCCCTTTCCCTTCAGATCCCTTTCACCTTCCCATCTTCAGAGTCTACTCACCTGTTTCCTACCTTTTATTTGTTTTTTTGTACTGTTTATAGATTGGGTTTCTTATATTAGAGAAATCATGTGACAATTAACCTTCTATGTCTGGTTAATTCCACTTAATATAATAGTCCCAATATCTATCCATTTTCCTACAAATGTCTTGAATTTATCCTTCTTTATGGCTAAGTAGTAATCCATTGCGTATATGCACGACATTGCCTCCATGCATTTATCTGTTGCTGGGCATGTAGCCCACTTACAAGATCTAGCTGTTGTGGATTGTGTTGTTATGCACACAGGTATGCGTGGATCACCTTAACTCTTTCAGAAAGACGACCAGAGGAGGTAGAGCTGGCTTACATGGAATTTCTGTTTTTAGTTTTTTGAGGAATCTCCCTAGTGATTTCCATAGTGATTGTACTAGTTTACACCAACAACCCAGAAAAATTCCTTCTTCCCCACAGTACCGCCAGCATTTGTTGTTTTTCAAGTCTCTGATGATAGCCAGTCTCTCTTAAGTAAAATATAATCTGCGTGTCGTTTTGACCTGCATTTCTCTGTGGCCAGAGATGCTGAACATTTTTTCATGTACTTATTGGCCATTTGTTCTTCTTCATTTGGAAGTGTCTACTCACTTTAATGCCCATTTTTTATTGGGATTATTTTTATTTTGTATTTTTTGGGGGGGTCTAATTTCTTCAATCCTTCATATATTCTAGATATTAATTACTGTCCAAGGAGTATCTCACAAAGTTTCTTCCATCCTGTGGGCTTTCTCTTCGTGTGTTGGGTGTTTTGTTTGCAGTGCTGAAGCTTTTTAATTCAATACAGTCCCATTTGCTGATTCTCAGTATTATAACTTGTGCAATTGAGGTTTTATTTGTGAAGTTTTTATTTATGTCTATGTCTTCGAGAAGTTTACCAACTTTTTCCAGCAGTTTCAGTGTTTCCGCCTTTACATCTAGGTCTTTGACCCATTTTGATTTGATTTTAGTACAGGTTAAGAGATACAGATCTAGATTCATTCTTCCATATGTGGACAACCAGTTTTCCCAGAAGCATTTGTTTAAAGAGGTTATCTTGGCCAGGAAGGGTGGCACATGCCTATAATCCCAGCACTTGGGAGGCTGAAGCAGGAGGACTGTCTCAAGTTTGAGGCCTGCTTGGGCTACATAGTGAGTTCAAGGCTAGCCTGAACTGCATAGCAAGACCTTGCCTCAAAAAAACTAAAAATAAACAAAAATAAATACATAAATAAAGCAGTTACCTTTTTTCTTTTTTTAGCAAAGGTTATTGGCCCCATCGTCAAAAGAATAAACTCACAAAGCCAAAGTTGTTTGAGGTTGTATCTGCATCCACTATTCTATTCCACTGATCAATATGTCTGTCTTTGTGCCGGGATCATACTGTTTTTATTACTGTAGCTTTGTCATATAACTAGATGCCCTGGATTATAATGGGTCTCTTCTGGTTCTGTATGAATTACAGAATTATTTTATAGTTCTGTGAAAAATGTGGCTGGTATTTTAACTGGAACTGCATTAAATATACATATCATTTTGATAATATGGCCATTTGACAACATTGATTCTGACTATCCAAGAATAGGAAAGTGACAGAATTCAACATCAATATACAAAAAATCAATAGTGTTCCTGTCTGCCAACAATGAACCCACTGAGAAAGAAATCAGGAAAACAACCCCATTCACAATAGCTTCAAAAAAAATAAATACTTGAAGTTAACCTAATCAAGGAAGTAAAAGACCTCTATAGCAGAAACTGTATTGCTCTGGAAAAAAAAAAAGAGAGAGAGATTGGAGAGGTCATTAGAAAATGCAAAGACATCCACTTGAATTTTGGAAACTACAATCTATTTAGCAAATCTCTAAATATCTGAATATCTGTAACATCTACAATAATAATACATTTATGTGTACATTATAGACATTCTGTACTTTAAAAGACATTCTCTGAGAGTACAAACATAAAAATCACAATATACTACTGAATCCTTCCATGTAACAGTGTACAAAGCAACTTGACCTCTAAGAGCAGACACGAACACATAACACAACAAATGAAGCTCCTTGCCCTGAGTGCTGTGGTTGATATCTACACAAACAACCAGGACAGCACATGGGAAAGAGGAATTTACTTTGCACTAGCATTGAGGAAATAGTAAGAATTATCAGCTTCCCCTCAAAGGATGAGGAGAAATCAGTAGGTAAAGAAAAGAAAGGAGAGTGGAGCCAGAAAGAGGCCTTCACACAGCCCCAGAGGCTCATGAGAGCAGCCTCGCACTCATTTTTCCCCAGCTGCAAATCTCAGCCTAAATCAGTGCAGCTACGTCGCCAATGATTTCAGGAATCCAACGATTCTGTTTTAAACGCTCTCTCTCTCTGATTCACCATCCCATGTATATCCAGCGTATTGGCTTTAGTATTTCAATTCATCAATTGCCAATACCACCTTTTAGTGCCTTCTCAGCCTCCGTCCCACTTACATCAGGTTCTTCTGGAGCTTCACCCCGAGGAACATTTTAATTGAGGCTACACGGCACTATCAAAACACTGCATGTACATATACAGCACATGAATCCCAAAGGAAACAGGGACTATACAGAATCCTCAATATAGGTATAATACTTTCAATGCACGGCTATATTTTAAGGACCTAAAATATTTTAACATGGATTTCTAATCCAATACCAATTACTGGAACAGATTTATTTTCATGTATGCTGTATAAACATTCTTTGAAAGAAAACAATAAAAATGACTTGCCACATGGCATCATAAAGCCAGTCAGGCTTTGCTTTAATTAGTTATATTATGTCCTCACTTAGTGGAACCTAAAAATCCAATCGTATCAGTGAGCCAAAAGTGATTTTCAGATTCATTATTTTAACAGATTTTATATATTCCCGCTATAGTTATTTCTTATGAACACTGACAAATTGTGGCTGCCTTTATGTACCAAATGTAATAAGAAGAAAAAACAGCAGCAGGGGGCAGGCAAGCTGTTCATGATAAGCATTTCCATACTGTGGCCTGTGACTCTGAGGTGTTACTGTTGGTCTAAGTGTCTTTAATATGCACCCTCTCTGTAGACACAAGGAAGGGTAAGAAGGATGTGAGCTCAATTCAAGACACTTGGTGCACAGAACATTGTCCTCGCAGGGACCTTTGCACACCACATTCAGTGATGGCTGTCAGCTGTGGCCACGGTTATAAGCTGCCATTAGTGGGAGTTAATTCAAACCAATCTTCATCTATTTGAAGGCTAATATTAAAATGGACATATGGTAGTTAGATGATAAACATAAAACTCTGCCTGAAAGCATGCCAATGGACCTAAACACACAGTCGTACAACACATAAAAAGCCACGCATCCGCTCTATACATACAAGTGTCCGTGGAAACACAGGCCCAGAAGCCTTAAATTGTTATCTTGGCCCCTCTTTTCATTTCTTTCTCTGAGCATCCATCCTTAAATTTCTATGAGATGCTTGTCAAGTTACACCACAATTTATAATCTGATTACCACTTGTTAGGAAAAGATAGTATATATCTCCACTCAAATGAATTCAGAGTACTTATTACCCATTGATCTTTGTTAGTGTATATTTGTAAATTAGTTATTGATCTCTAGTTTAAAGTATGCAATTATACAAAATACAATTTTGTTAACTAAACCATATTTATCATGTATGACAGCTACCAGGAGAGTCATTGTTCTGGAACTAAGGGAGATAAATGGGTAATGTTTCCACTAGGTAAAACTTTCACTATACAAGTATTTAATTTTTATAGTTAGATAATGTTTTGTTCAGGTAGAATAAGATGTTGACAAAACTGAACTAATTAGCTAACAGATTCTGAATTGATTGCTTGCATTGCTCTACGCTCCCTATATGCTTATTTCTTCATTCTGCCCCTACTTTAAGCATTCTAACATACTGCAATTAACATACTGTTTTTCTCACCTAAAATATTTAATATTCTCCTACTAAGAACTCAAATCCCAACTGACCATTCCCTCAACACTAATCTATAGGGAAAGTGGCGATGAGAAAATAACAGGATGAGTAATTTACAAACAGATTCTGGGTCAGCCCTGACTTCTTCTGCTTGTATTGATTTCTGCTAGATATCAACACACACACACACGCACACAACAAAAAGAAGAGATTTACAGGGCAGCACTTTGAAATGTTCTTTGATAATACTGCTGTACTGGCCTCTGTAACATCATTTTAAAATAAGCACCATATTTACCAAAATTCAGTCTCATGAAGCTCTTAACTTTAGGAACTTTACTCCACAATGGACGGAGAGTTGAATCAGGCCGCCGATCTTTAGCAGCCGTGAGACAGTTTTCCTAACTGAATCCCTAATCACCTGTGTACAGACATCATCTATTGCACTTTGCAGGTTAGAACCCTAGATTTCCCATGTGACTTAACAAATAAAAACTGCTTAATTTTCTTAAGAGTTTCTACTGAATTATCTGCATATATTCCCTCACTTAATTCTCTCATAACACTATGTAAGTGCAATATTATCAACATTTAACAAGAGAAGACTGAGTCCCAGGAGACTAAATAACTTACTCAAGGTCCTGCTGTTGAAATTTAGTAACACCAAAGCTGGAAAGCAGCCTGTTTGATTCTATGGTCATGCCACTATGTTAAATTCCACCAGCCGAGTGACACGACTCGCGTGTCTACATCGCATTCTCTAGACTTGCTCAGGTTGCACAGTGAAATATGACTTACCTGGCAGTTTGCTTGTTATCTTGGTCTCAAACATCCTGATAAGTCACAGTTTGTCTCATGTCATTTAACATGATTATGTGCCTTGTCCCACAGCTGGATTAGTAAGAGTAGTTTACATATATATATCTGTGATCTCACAGGAAATATTAGGTAATGCACATACGATGACTCAGGTTAACGTGTAACGTGTCAGTGCTGCACAGATAATCTCCTATTTGATGCGGAAATAGAATGTAAAGAGAAAATACTCAGGTAGGTGTTAAGATGTCTCAAAAATATGATTTTATTATACTGCAATTTATATCAAACACTTAAACAAAAGTGGTATTTTTTTCCCTTATGAACAGCACTACATTTTTTTTTTTTTTTTGGTGGTGCCGGGGATCGAACTCAGGCCCTTGTGCTTAAGCACTACATTTTACCAAAAAAATCATTCCCTAGCTTATTTAGTTTACTTCACGTAAATATTTTGGATTGCCTCCCATGCATTATGCATATTGTGGTACAGGAGCAGTATCTGTTTCAGACTATATTACACTAAATATTATTAAGGTATTTTTATTTACTATCAAAATAGTGTAGTCCCTCAGTATCTACCAGGGATCATCTGCGAGACCCCCACACCCTTAAGGTTATATACATATAACCTATATATACCATCCCATATACTTTACTTATTACACAGTACAGATGATAGGTAAATAATCACATACTCTATTTTTTAGAAAATTGGGAAAAAAGTCTACATATGCTAAGGACAGATACAATTTTTTCAAATGTTTTCAATCCGTAGTGAAATCCATGGATACAGAAAGCTCAGAGACTGAGCTCTAATTGAATAGCTTAGTCACACTTCTTCTCGCTGAGACCAAATACTCAAGTCCTGAAGCCTGACGCAGGTCACCATTACAGTCTATGGGTGGGCAGGCCCGGGTATAAACAGTGCAGCAGAAGGGTGTACTGGAGGAAACCTGCTCACATCTTGGTGACCAGGAGCAGTGGGAAGGGAGGACCCAGGAAGGAAGACATAGTCCTCCAAGTCATGCCCCAAGTGACCTGCCACCTCTGACCTACAAAAAAACTCATGTGCATTTTTATATACGAAATTCATTTAGTACATTTCTAATAGTCACTAAAGTCAGTTTCAGTAGTGCTGAAAAGTCCACATGCAAAGTTTTCTTCTGACACTTGAAGCAAACTCCTAGCTGCGAGTCTCTATGAAAATCAAAAGCAAGCTAAACACTGCAGGCATACAACTGTACAGGGTAAATACTCACATTTCAAAAGGGAAAAATAAGATAGAAATCGGACCTCAGCAAGATGGAAATCCAGTAGCGCAAATGTTAAATCCCACAGCTCCACATCCAGCACTTGAAGCAGGTAACAGTGAGAGGTGAACTCCAAAGTGTTTGGGCAACCCTCCCGTCCTGAACTACCATTACTGCGACTGCTAAAACTGAAAACTGAGACTCTAATTGTCCAATATTTGATTATAAAACCTTTTCTTTCCAGGTTTTCCATGCAAAGAACATTGCATCTCGAGTTTGCTTAAAACTTCATTTCCTTGAGACGGTCCATTTTCTTCCATTCTGGCCCTTCCCTCTGATTTCCATCTATTTTCTTTCATGTAGGAAGTCTATGTCTTCAACTACTCACTTTTAGCACACACAGATTTCTTGCCATAAGCAACTTGTATCTATTTCCTTTTATTTGTTTCTATGTCAATCATTGTGCATGCTCCATTGGCAGTATATATTGTGTATATCAGTCATTATGCAATGGAATCAAATTTAGGGGAAAAATTTTTAGAAATGCTTTCTGATACAAGATACATGTCATTGTGGGCTATGCATGCTTGACTAACAGAGAGTGAACATTTCCATAATGAATAACTCGGTACATTTGGTTCTTGGCAAATACATAATAACAACGTTTCTTGCTGGAGTGATAATAATCTTCTAAAATTTATTGTGGTGATTACAGAACTTTGAGAATGTTCTAAAAATCATTGAATTATACAATTTAAGTGAGAACTGTATGATTTGTGACATATCTCTCATTAAAGGTGTTATAAAAATTAATGGTGTTTTAAAATACAAACATGAAAAATAGAGATACATCAAATGTGCACATACTTAGAAGAGAGTCTTATGATCAGGACTTATCTATAACTGCCAAAGTAGCAAATTTGAAGATGCAGTACTTTTAATATTTACACAATTGTTACTAACAAAAATATGAGGCAAAACTAAAGGGTTCTGCGGTCTCATATGAGTACATATAAAGACCCAAGAAGACAGTCTCCAGAACATGTCTGCTTCCCCAGGCTAACCGCGCGAGGTATGAAGTATGGAACGTTTCTGTGAATACAGTGATGAGTGACTAGAGAGGAGAAAGTGTAATGGTATTTTTCATGAACTGAGAAACAGATTTTACACAATTCTGATTTGCAAAACAGTATGTCTAAAATGACATCCATAAAGAGATGCAAGCTCAATAATTTCAGAAAAAAAATAATTTGAGAAAGCACGGGGCAAAGAATAATAGCAGAAGTCATGAAGAAAGTAATAGTTCCGGGTTGGGGATTTAGCTCAAATGGTAGAGCGCTTGCCTAGCAAGCGCAAGACCCCGAGTTCAATCCCCAGCACCAAAAAGAAATTATAAAGTAATAGTTCCATGTGAGAAAAATTTGGAGTCTTACTGAACAATTCTAGGTGATTTGATTTCATGCTAATTTCACCATAAACACTTAAGATCACAAAGTTAATTTAAGATACACTTTCATAATTAATTCATTTATAGGTAATATTCACTGAGTTGAATCTTACTATTCTAAGATGTCTAATCTTCAAAAAACATAAAGATTTTTTAAAAGTAAAATGTCAGACAAAATAAAATCGAACATCCATGAGAATAATTGCCTTAAATATGTACATATACTGACGAGGTAGAGTTAGTCCAACAATATTTGACACATTAATTCAAAGAAATGAAGCAAACTCAGTTTCAGTTCCATAGTTTTCATGGCTTCCACACATATATTTCTCTATTTTTTCTTCTTTTGGGACATACACTATATACTTTGTGATATGGGATTTCATAGGCAGAATGTGTAAAAATTAAGTTACTATAAAAATGATTTATATCACTTGTGAAATGATATTTTATTAGTATAAAAATCTATCTTAAAATGTTCTGTCTTCATCCAGTTTTAGACTGGCTTTGTAGCAGCCACTTTTATCTCTAAGAGTATGATTGTTTTAAAATAACCACCTAAATTATTGTATGTTGAAAATTGACTATTTTAAAAACAGTAATATAGAAACACATATGTCTTTGAAGCACTGATCAAATAGTCTATTCTGAAAATGGAAAGCATTTTTAAATGAATTTGAAGTCATTTGCATTAAATGAGTGCTTTGTATAATACAGAACTCTAATAAACATCGCCTTGTTACAAAGGAGCTTAGAGATCAGACTCCTCTCATAGCAGAGGAAAGAATGTGATTCCAGCTGAGTCGTCAGGAAAAAGGAGATCTAAAAATACTTTTAAATAATAAATATTTCCAAGGAAATGTTCTCTATTTTTTTTAAACCAGTGTCAGCGGCATCTTTAGCCTCAAATACAATGAGAAACACTAGCAGTGATAGTACATTTTTGAAACGGGAATGAGGCTGTGGGAGGATAAGTGCCAAGGTAGAAAAAGATTTTTAATTAAAGCAATGAGAATGAAATGATATGAAGAAACACAACAATAAATTGTGAAGAGCAGTGATATAGAAAAGGTCAGGAGTAATAATTAAAGGATAACATCCTAGACCGGGTGGGCTTAGCTACAGATTTAAATTATAATTACTAGTAAAGACAAGAAGAGCGTCTTTCCTAATCATGTAAAATATTCTTCTCTATTTGCTAAACTGTGCCAGCCAATTTTTTTTGAAAGAATGAAACCTAGGGGTACCTTCCCACCGAGCCACATACACCCTCAGCCCATTTTTATTTATTTTTTTTGTTTTGTTTTGAGGTCAGATCTTACTAAGTCTCTAAGATGCCCAAGCTGGGTTCATATTTGTGATCCTTCTGCCTCTGCCTCCCAGAGTGCTGGGATTATAGGAGTATGCCACCATGCCCAGCTTGTGAAATTATATTTTTAATAGAAAAACAAAGAATTAGCCACTAGTTTGAATCAAACATCATTCTCTTACATACACAAAATTCAACTTAGCTAGAAACTTTGGTGAAAATGGGTAGGAAAATGATAAACTTAACATGTAGAACACAGACATGAGAAAAATATATCCCATATACAATTTACTAGACAATTAAGTGAAATTATAGTTAGTATTTAAATAACTGTAAAGTCCCAAAAAATAACTAAATAACTGTAAAGTATGGATGACAAAATTAGTTCTAAGGATTAAGAGTCTCTTTTAATAAATATAATATTAGTAAGTCAACATTAGACTACAGTCAAGCCAGGAGTGTTTGCAAGAAATAGAAGTAAAAATTTTCCAATTTATTGTAATTATATATTTATAGGCAACATTTTTTGGCCAAGAAACTATAGTGGAAACATGGAGATTTTGAAGTAAATAAAATGGCCTTTATTAAGCATGTAAAGCCTAGAAAGAAAGCGATTTATTTTTAACATCTCTTGTTTCAACAAATGTTTTTGGTCAAGCTTCTACAAATAGTGAACTTATCTATTCTAAATTTATAAGATATATTTAAAGACTTCTTTAGGGAATTAAAAATTTCATTATCCCCCTATATTTGTTTCTTGGTTTTCATGGACCTATTAAAACTTTCCTATTGGGTGGTACAGCCCCAAATTATTGATAGTGTTTTGTACTGAGGAAGTTAAGTCTGCTAGCCACAAGTATGTTAGTTTAGCCAAATGATTATTTTGGCTGAAATCACTTGAAAAACATCAAATGCAGACATATGACCTTCCTTCTTCTACCTGTAGCAAACCATAAGAATTCCTTTGAGAAAAACACCCTCCTTGTACCAGAATGAGAAAATAGCCCTTAGTCTCAAAGACTGAGAACTGACACTACAATGGATCTGTACGTATGAACATACTGACCAACATGTTTTATCCCGCCTCCCGGATTCCTCCAAATGACAACCCCACAATTTACTGCCTTTAGCTCAGTCTCCTCGGGGTTGTCATTTCTTCACAGATTTATCATTTCCTTGTCTACAAAGACATAAAATTTGTGCTTTGGCCACTTCTTAGGGTCCTCACTTGTGAGGGTCCCCATGTACACACTAAAATTAATAAAACTGGGGCTGGGGATTTAGCTCAGTGATTAGAGTGCTTGCCTTGTAAGCACAAGGGCCTGAGTTCGATCCCCAGCACCAGAAAAAAAAAAAAAAAAGAAAAGAAAATTAATAAAACATACCTGTTTTTCTTCCAGTAAAATCTTTCATCAATTTAACTCCTACCCCCAACCAAAGATCCTAAAGAGACAGAGAATTTACCCACTTCCCCCAAAGTTTAGTTGTCCCCACCCCATTTAAAAACAGACAAGCTGCTTGGCCAGCTTGCAAATTATCAGAAGTTAAACTCATCCAATGAACAAATGTTTGCTTTCTTAGGTCTCAACACATCAGTGCTGCAAATGCTTGCTCTTGAAGTGTGAAATGCTGAAAACTACAGTAAAATGCCAATGCCTGCTTTAATTGCTACAAACTTTGTTTTATACAGTAGAAGCTGGTACTTGGTGACAGCGATGACTTTTACCTCCTCCTATTCATCATATTCATAATTAAATTTGTTGCTATAAGGCAGGTTCACCGTTCAAACACCCCTTCCCAACGAAGTGCCACAGGCATTGTTCTTCCATCTCCCCGAAATGAGCTGATGACCAAGTGGAAAAGCATTTTGTAGCCAGAGTGGCAATAAAGCAATAATCTAGAGATAGATACCCCAAAAGACTGTATGGCAGCTACCAGAGTGGCTGACATTTAGAAATGATAGAAATGCTCAATTTAGTTCAAGCAATTTTTGAAAGAGCACTATTCATATATCCTAAGAAGCTCTTCAGGTCAAGTTGAAGATTTTCTTGAAAACAACTTCAATACTCTTGCTTGAATGGTTGGAAAAATGTGGATGTTTCGATAACTGCTTCAATTACACATTTAATACGGTCTGTTTAGATTAGAAAAGGTCCATCCAGATATTACAGTCTATTTAGTAGGAAGAAAACAGATTAACCACAGTAAGCATGGGAAAATTCTATCTCAGGAGAAATATTTTTACACCAATTAAAGTATTTTTAGTATATGCCAGGACAAAATTCATGACAAATTTCTAAAATTCAGATTTAACTTTCTAGCCAGTGCAGCACCTAAGAGAAAGATTATAGAATTTGTAAGAATTTTTGTCATGCATAGTTCTAAGATAAGTTTGGTATACCCATGAATTTTGTACTAGTAAATAATAACAGCCAACCCGCCATGATATGAGAAATACTCCTGGCCCAGTGGGCTTTAATTGGACATTTGTGACATTCCTTTACTCAACCCTGAGATGTGGGGATGCCATGTTTAGGACAAACAGGCAATCAAACTCCCCTTATGCAATGACTAGCAGCCTATGTGCAAACCAAAATTTACACAAGAATAAAACCTGAATTTGACTTATACAAAACTACCCCATCAACACACACACACACAGAGAGAAAGAGAGACTACTCTCACAGATACTTGTACTTTTGTTAAATTTAGCTATATAAACATACCTATAATACTGGTGAAACAAGACTGGATCAAAAAGATCATTGTTATTTTTCTTTCTACAATTAACTAAAATGAAAACTACCAAAAGTAAACTAATATGTACTGTCGCATCAATCTACCGAAATAGTGTTTGATTAGAAGATACATACATGAGGCATGTGGTAGGCACTAGGAGTTTGGGAGAAATTTCTACTTTGCATTCTGTCTTTCTTTTTAATTAGGCAAACGCTATAAGATTATACGTGTCTAGATCTATATGCGTCTAATTTTCCTACAGATAGTTAAAAGGAGACATCAGGGCTAGCTTAATTTGAAACAATTTTACTTCTGACTGAGAGTGAAATGCATCTCAAGGGGAATTAATTTCTGAGGTCTGCTTTAGGGGTCTTTATATCTTCTAATGGTCTGACAGGTGTTCTCCAAAGTCAGGACTCGTTACCATTCCTGTTGACTATTGAGCAGGGAGTACTGGAAAAATGCTTAACGGCCATATCAATGATTATCTCACCCTTGGAATTCTCTCTGCTGGCAAAGAGATAAAATACCCTATAGAGAAGCACAGAAAAGGGAAAATGGCTTTTTTTTTTTTTTTTTGTGGTGCCGGGGATCGAACTCAGGCCCTTGTGGGGAAAATGGCTTTAATCCACGCTTGTTATCATGAGTTAACCTTTTCAAAGGGATAGAAAACTTTCCATTAGATTTTGTAGTTTTAACTATATTCTCATCTATCACATAGTGAAGATTTGTGTTAAAATACTTTATAAATTTACCACTAAGCTTCAGAAAAATCTTATAAGGTGAACAGTGATAGTGCCATTAGTTTAAGAAACTGATCTTTGGACAGGATAATTAACAAACCCAACGTGACAGAAATAACAAATTCCAACACGTGGCTACTCCCACTAAATACAGGCTTTAGTCTTGTACGACGCCTGCTGCCCACCATTCGTCCTGCATTTTCTGAAGTCATCTCAAACACTGAATGTTTTATTTATGAAAACAGAATAGCATGATGAATTATATGGTCATTAATTATGTCTTCCTAATTTATAACTTTATGAAAAATTCTGTCTTTATGTTTTTTTTGATTTATTAGTATAATTTTGAGGATCTGCTATATAACCATCATTGTACCAGGCCCTATGAAAGAGGGCAATTAAAACAGTCCTTACTCTCAGGCAAAGGCATAATTGACAGCATATTTTTATATAAAATTTTAATTCCATTTGTGACTTTCATGTTTACACATTACCAAACTGTACCTCTTAATTTTGCTGTAGCAATGGAAATTTTTTATCAGATTATTAAAACACACAATAAAATTACTTTTGACCCCAAAATATTGAGAAAGAATTGCAGCAATATGAATACTAAAGTTTAGGTAAAGTCAAGAAATAGTATGGTGATTTCAAAAGGAGAAAATTAGATAAAATTACTCTGAAACTGTTACAGTGTTGCTGAAGTTTTAAATTTATATTTTTCATAATATAGCACAATGGTTTTTCTCCTATAAACTAACTGATTATGACAAATACAATTTGACCACCTTATTTTTACTTTTCAATTTTTAAAAACTACAAATTATAGTTCATAAGTAACTCTAGAAGACACATAATTTACTACCAAGGTTGCAGTATTGTTTTAAAAATCCAATTATGACTTTTACTTTGTAGCTAAGAATAACGATACTAATCTATTTCTTTTAACTTACAAAGCTATCTTTTCTTTGGTCTAAACTTTTCACATTACACCATATCTGCTTAACGTGTGTTTTTTTTTTCACTCCATGTGACTATTCATAATTAAGAATATTTTCTTTAATGGTACTCAGTCTTAAGAGACAGTAGGACAGCAGCACCTCAGTTCATGAACTGAATTCTTTCCACAGTTCTGGAAAGATGGCTGCTGTCATGTTCATCGCCCAACGCCGAGTTCCTGAATGGAAGCAAAATTCTGTTCAACACTTCTGTTCACAAACCGAACTGTCTGCAAACAGAAGCACTAGTAAAGTGAAGCATTACTGTATATTAAAAGATAATAATTAGATCTTAACTATTAAATAATTAAGTTCCATCTTAATATATTTTTATATCAAAATGCAGGAGCAGAAAAAAAGAGTAGGAGAAACTGTTTTTTTTTTTTAAGTGCCAAACAGCATCCACACAAACTTGCCATTGGAACCTACAAGGGTTCTTAAGGCCACCAAGATACTGTATTTATTTAAAATAGTTCTGCCAGTTATTATATTTTTCATATACTCACTCTTACAATTCTCTGAAAAGTTAAAAAATAATTTTGAAATCTCAAAAACGGATTACTAGTGATACACAAGAAGCTGAGTGCATGGGCAAGCTCACAGCAGACAGGCAGCGCAAGTCGATCTCTAGACACACCATCCGAGAACTCTGCTCAGCTGTCTGACCACAAAGCAGAGTGAGAAAGAAGAAAGGGCTGGGGACAAAATAAACCTTGCAAGGTCACCACCCGATGACCTATTCCTCCACCTAGGTTCACCTTCTAATGTTTTCAGCACCTCTTCATATGACCAGCTGGGGACCAAGCCTTCCACACAGCATCCTTTGAGAGACTTTTATGATCAGAATCACAACAATGGGGACCACACCCGGACCCTCATTCATGCTAGGCAAATGCTCTACCACTGAAACACGCCCTCATCCCCTGAGAGATATTTGATATACATTTTTTTAATGTCTAGATTTTTTTAATGTTCTTTACTGCCCCCCAGGTAAGAGAAACAGGTATAGCTCTCTAATTAAATAGTCTTTTCCTTGTGACTTTTAAAGGTTCTCCTCCACTGAGTGGAAATCTTATAGGCTTTTCAAACTATATTCTTGTATCTTTGATATTCTTTACACTTCTAAGCAATATTTAGTATTATTTCCTAGATAACATTTTTCTGTAATGTCATTTTTTCTTAATTATATCAATAATTTTAAGCTGCTGTTAAATGTATACAGGACCTCTTGGATTCGTCTGCTAAAATCTCTATTTTCTGTATTTTTCATGCAACTTTGTCTTTCCATTGATTTAATTTGTAATATTTTAAAATATTAATGTTTTATGTTTCAATTTTAAATTATATTTATGTATGCATGATTTCATTCAACTGTCTGAAGAAATTTCTCAGAATACATTGCCCTAGTATTTCATTTTTCCTTTTAGAATTTTCTTCCATTACCTCTGTTCTATCAGTTATTTCCAAATATCTTCGGTTTCTATTAATTTTCATCTTTTAGATTAAAAGCTTTCCTCAAACATCTGATAACGTTTGGCTCTCTGTGTGTATTTAAGAAAAGCAACCCTAAAAGATGAAATGTGGAGACGCAAATGACAATGGCATGTCTTGACTGGAGGAACATGGTGGAAGCAGCTCTCTTAGGGGGATTACCCCTGTCGCTGTCTAGAAAGCTGCTCTTTTGAGGCCATCTAGGATGTGTGGGAAATAATCAGTCAGACCTCTGGCCACGATTAGTGGTTTGGGGTTTTGTTTGCCCACAGTAGGGGTGGGTAACTGGAGATGACTGGGTAATTGGAGATTTACTTCCACCCCTACCTGGCCAGGTATTGATACAGAGGTAGTCTCTATTATGCAATTTTTCCATATGGAGACCAAACTTCTAGTCTATTTCAGAAAGGGGCAGAAAGAAGATAAAAAGAAGCAAGCATTTGCCATTTGGCAGACTATTCAAAGCCAAGGCAGGGACCTTGGTTTCTAACATTTTCATGAATTGATTTTCAACAATCTCTACCACTTTAGATTTCACGGTAACTGGCCCAAATTCAGGTAACTGGCCCAAAATCAAATCAAATCCAATTCAGGACCTTCTTGAGGTTCCCAAGTTGAGTGTCTTGGCTACTTCTCCACCGCATGCTGTGCCCCGCAGGCACCCAGGCACTCTGCCCTTAACCGCACTATCTTCCAGTTCCATCCCGGCTGACCCTTGCTGTCTCTCTCTGTGCTCTTTCAGGAGGGACCGGAAGAGAACTTATACGAGATTAAGCTGTCATGATTATTCAGAAGCTGAAACGTAATATTAAAATTGTAAATTTGTGTTTAATTAAGCAAATAACTAAAGAGGAATCTCAGAAAAAAATTGAGATGGAGATACATTTTCAAAATTCTTAATTACTCTTTCCTTATAGACTCCCTTGAGAATTTTATTATGTCAAAGTTTACCTAAGAATGTACTTCAAATGCAATGATGTCTTTTAAAGTTTTCATTATTTTTGAAATTCTGTCCAGTGGATTCTTAACTTTCAGCTAAGGCCCCATACCTAACAGAGTTAAGTAATATTAACAGAAAAAGAAGAAAACAAAGAGGGGGAAAAAAAAAACCATGAAATTGAGCCTTTTGGAAAGAGTTCCTGAAGAAATTTTCAGAAAGAATTTAAGACTGGCATTGGTTTATTTTCCACAGGAATTGATCTTCCACTTTAAGAATATTTCATGCTATGGCATATGTATATACACACACTTGCATTTGAGAAATAATTAAATTCTTTGGAGTAATTTTTGCTTCCTTTTATATGTATCCAGAAAACTGACAGAGGTCCATGTATTTTACTTTGTGTCAGTTAATCAAAGTTATTAGAGTTCACTAATCATTTACAGAACACTAAATTACTTAATTTTCAACAAATGCTGTAGTTTCACTTAAGACTTCCTCAATGACCTTATCTTACCAAAATCACTTAAAATGCTATATGGATATTTATTGAAGTACAAGACAGAAGTCATGCAGGGTTCAATCAGCTATAGTGGCATAATAAAAAATAGTTCTCTGCATTTAAAGAGCTTAAAATCAAACAGGAGGAGTGACAAGGCATACACAATCACAACGTAGAGTCGAGTCACGGATGCCACAAACTAAACAAACTAATACAAATAGTCAAGAGTCAGGCTATTCTAAAGCCATTTCTGTTTCTAGCTGGGAACAGCAGGAAAGCTGGGGCTCACCTTGGAGGAGGTGGCCATCCATGCCAGCACTGAAAATCTGACTTGTAAACCAAAGGGGTAAGAAGAGGGGGTACGGGGCTAGGCATAATGTCAGCACCAGTAAAAAAGCTGGAAGGGGAAACTGACAAACAGGCTTCCAAGACTACTGCTGTGCCACGGGTCTCCTGAGACAATCTCCAGGTTTGGCAGTTTGATAGGAGTTTTAGGGCTAACCACACAGTGGTATCCATGGCTATGATTTGTTATAGCAGAAAAGAAAAAGCTAAATCAATAAAGGGAAAAGACACATGAGGAAAAAACATGTAAGAAATCAGACATGCTTTCCTCGGAGTCCTCCTCTGGGACAGTCACCCAGGACAAGCTTCATTTTTCCAGCAACAGAACTATGACACCACATATAAAATGTTATGGACAAAGGAAGCTGGCCTGAGCCATGAGTGCAGGATTATTACTGGGAATCAGTCATGTAAGCACCATTTGCTGAGTATGTGTGCTGAGTATGCCCGGTTTCCAGGCATCCAGAAGTAAAGGTGTTTAAGACAAACAATATTGTTCATACACTGGTTTAGGCAAGTGAGCCACTTGTAGCAGTTCTGGAACAGCGGACGCTGTGACAAAATCCAAGTCAGCAAAGCCAGTCAAGGGACAACCTCTCAAGATGACCTTTCTAAGGATCGCAGTCTCCGGCTGCCACATTAGCCCTCTTCTGCACAATCACTAACTATAGAACGTGGCTTGTGAAAAATCTTATAGATACAAAGCCAAGAGTTTTCTAAAGCATTAAATCTGACCATTAATCTGCTCTCAAACCACTTTGAAAAACTGACAAGAAAACTTCCAACACAATAGAATCCCCCGAAGCTTCATTCATTACTGTCCACTAAGAGAGACAAGTGCCTCGGTTCACCAGTAATGCTGCTGGAATCATTACTGTTCTGATGACAATATTAGTGCATTACATAAAGTTTTCATAAATTTTTTTTCTTAATGGTACAGGAAGTTTCCTTCTAGAGTTCAGATTTTTCTTTAAATGAGTCTAAACTACCATAACCTTTCATTTATGCATTGTTTTGTTTTAAGTATAAAAATATAATTTTCATAAGGTTGTTAGGAAGGTTTGGATTAAAAAAATCAGATGTGTGTGTGTGTCCCGATTGTTTATTTTTTCAATATGATAAATTGCTTCACACATTTGCTCGTTTATTTGCCGTCATACTCTTAAAATAAGAATTCGCCTAAGAGTTTCAAGCTAAGTACTTTCTAAGCAGTAAAGTCAATATAAAACTGAAATGCCCTTTATATAATATTTTGGTGGCTACAGGTTTATTGCTGTTGTCATTGGTTTTTATTCCTTAAAATTTTGATCCTTTATAAAATGTAAATATGCTATAGCAAGGCAAGCTGTTGTTAAACATGAGAAACTAGTGACCCACAAACTCAGCTTTTCAATGGAATTTTTACCTTCCTCCAGGGTCATAATTACATAAAGTATCCAAGAGTTAGGAAAAAAAGATAGTAATGAGGCTTCACCTTTTCATGTCATATGCTGATAACTTGAAATTGACACCTTCTATCTTTGCGCCTGAAGAAATAAGGCCTCTCAATACAGAAGCACGGTCGGGTGCAGACAAATGAGGTGAAGGAAGGAAACTGCAACACAGAGTACGCAAAGCAAAACTATTTCCTTAGTTAGTTATAAATTGTCTGGTTGATAAAAGACCCCGAAGTTTTAAGGACAAAGTTCTTCGATGACCACTAATAAAAAAGCACAACTATGAAAGAAAGGGTGCCCTCTGATGCTAAATTAAATTTACTTATCTCCAGGACAGGGTGGGAATAAGTTTGGCTAAAATTACTAGGGTGTAACTAACATGATGATTATTTCCATGTGTTAAACACCAGAGGAAAAAGCCTTTCCAGTTTACTAAGTCCAACTTTCATAAAACAGAATTGCTTAGAGGTCATAGGTAAACTCTCATTTGTACTAGTAATCTTTATCTTTAAATAAAATTATCATTTATTTTAGCATCAGCAATAGGTTTTAATTGTCACATTTGCAATAAAATAAGCTCTTATGAAAAAGAAAAAAATGGGGATAAAGAAAAAATTATAATCAGTCTTGCATTTCTCACAACAAATCTGCCAATACTACCCCATAAAATATTTTTAATAAACCCGAAACAATTTTGTAGGAAGTATGAAAATATGTTCTGAAATCCAGTATGTGGCACATACTGACATCTGGCACAGTTATTACGGTTTATTTTTGTTTAATAGCCATGTGCTAATTTTCTCATAAATATGACAACTGACTAATAATTGAGAAGTAATTTTAAACAATTAGCTAGCAAAACCATTAATACTTGAAGTTCTTGAAATCCCATAAGACTATTTGAGAAGAGATTTATGAAATATTCTCAAACTGGTCAACATTCTCTAAATGAAATAAAACTATGTAAGAAAAGAAGAGAGAGTCTAGGAAAAAAATTTTTAAAACAAAGGAGAGGACAGAAAACATTCCTGACAAGTCTTAAGGATGTTAAAAAAAAAAAAATCAGTGAAAGGTGTGAAAGAAATTCTGTGTAAAGCAGCTTCATTTCTTAGTTTCCCCTTAATGTTTCTAATAGTTTCACATTAGCATTTTCTTCTTTGGCCATCTGTTGTTTCTGCTTCACAGTATTTTCTTCTCTTAATTTACTGTAATTAAACTTCTCTAATTATTTCTATCAAGTCTCAGTTTATGTGCATCTTTATTTAATCAACAATTGCAAATGCATCAAATAAATAGTACAATCACTCAATTGTAAAAAAAATATTTTGTCATCTTTTATAATTAGTTGTTTGGTGTTTATTGCTGCCTCCTGATTTCCTATGCTAACCCAGTGAGTTCAAGGGTGACAACAGTCTCTGCTTCCCTTCTGAGGGCTTTTCTCACATAGTGCCCACGGGGCTAAAGATTACAGAATTGATCTAGGATACCACGGGAAGATAACCGAGTGTGCTGCTTCACTGCACAGATCAGTCTTGGGAAAACAAAAGGAGATAAGAAAGTTCCCACTAGCTAAAGGTCAAGAATCCAACTCATTCATACCAAAGAGTCAAATACCATGAGATTCATAAAATGGTTCTTCTTAGCTGCTATTTGAAATATGTTACAATTGAATGATGCTAGTAAGACAGTAAAAAGTCTACTATATTCTTCAGAATGATAATTTAAAATGTATGTTACCATTTTTCTCTACAGAGCTTAAGGAGATCAATATTATTAGCAGGAGTACAAGTGTTCCTGAGAAATAATAAGACATGCAGAGGAAGCCTGCCAGATGGATTCTAGTGGGGATAGTTTACAATGGAAGAAGTTTTATTGCACGTATCGCAAAGGATTAGGGATAATATATTGATAATGTTGGCTTGCACTGTGCAAGAAGAATGAGCAGACAGGCTTAATTGGTGGGGTATTGTGTGTACGAATTATGTATTAATCTGCTCTTGGGATCCCTGTCAGGCATCTACTTTAGTGGGAACAACAAGGAAGGAAGTACTGGGAACACAGTATGGGTAGTATCCAAAATGGGGAAGATCGTGAGAAGACACGATCTCTTCTCAAATCTCTTACTTCCATCCTACAATTCCACAAGTCTACCTTAGGATTCAATTCCAATCTGTAAATTTTACAACACTACCATTTCTGAAAGGGAAGAGAGCTTGTTTTATTTATATTTATAGTGATGTCTTTGATAAGAAAAAATTCTGAAGCATCCTAATGTCAATAATTGGGATTCCCCTAGAGAATGGGGAAGAAGAGAGTTAAAAGAAAGTTAATCAATTAATAACTATGGGTCCAATCAACCAAAGTTATTCCACATTCCTGACTGTATGTTCAAACCTTGATTCAAACCCCAGGCTGATGATTATTAGGCACAACTCCATCTTGTTATAGTCCCATCAAATATAAAAACAACTACTATTTCTTCCTGACTGTTTTCCTATTCCCAAGCTTCCCCATTTTGAATTACTTTGACACTCTAATCTATAGCCAATGTAGAGTCAACGCAAACACATTATGCTCTTCTTCCTCAAGCCTTCCTAATACAAACGTTTGTAGCCCTAGATCCAGGGGCCATTTTTCGGTGTGCTAGTTAGCCCTGCTGCTGGAAATTGCAGGAAGTCAGCCCAGGGCCTGTCCTTTTCTGGGTAGCATCTGTAACAGCTCAATTAACACTTATAATTTCAGGTGGGTTTTTTTTGTTTGTTTGTTTTTCAGTCTCAAGAGTTTCGATTTAATGTCTCTTAGTACCAACACTTCATGCTGTAGATAGTGAAACAAATTATAAAAAGTTGTTTCAATGTACAGTATATTCTCAGAAACAGTTTACTTGTGATGGGCCCAAACAATGGAATAGTTCTCAGAAATTAGATAACATTCTGTCCTGAGGCCGTCATTAAACAAACTGATACTCAGTGATATACAAGCTAAGCTGCACGGACCAGTAGTTTAGTGTTTTAAATCTGAAATTCTTCTGAGTCGCACTGCAGCGGCTGAGGTTTGCCTCCTGCTTCCCACGCATGAGAGAGGGACCAGCCCGCTACTGCTTGGGCAAGGTGCTGTCACCACCTGTGCAGATTAACTGACCTGCCAAGACTCCGAGCAGAGGCATGCCTCTCATCTCCAGACAAAATGGGAGTATTTCTCATCTCTGAAAATGACATGTCCCCTCTCCCAAAACAGTCTGTGAAGACTGACATGTTCCCTCCAACAGAAATATCTGGATCTAGGCAACCAAGCTCTCTGTCCATATAGACAGAGATTCCAATGAGATTTTTTTATCATACCATTTTAAAAGGTACACTTCGTATCAGACATGGAATGAAAGGCATTAACGATAAATACAAAAACCCATATAATGTAAGATAAAACAATTAATAGGTAAGAGCGAAAACACAAAGAGCTGAATAAGCCTCCTTTCAAATTAATATCATAAGAGATATATCAATGCAAGATAAATAGTACAGAAAAAAATTTAATTTTGATCAATTTAAAATCTGCATCTTCAAAGTTGTCTTCCCTGTCACATTTATGATTTTATTTTTGTTTTTTTTCACAGCATCTGTAAAGAGCAGAAGCTTTTGAGCCTCATTTTGTCCTCAGTGACTCCATTTTGTGTACGGGAGCAGCTTGCCATGAGTTACTCCATTTTGGGTAAAAATGCTAACGTAGAATGACTCCACACCTTGTCTGTACAAGTAAACAACTGCCACCTGTGCGACACAGCCATAAGGCACAGACTGATAATGACTTGTTTGTGCTGATAAAAATTACCACCTGTGAACTGAGTTAAATCAGGAACTCATAGACACATGGGCCGTATCAGGGACACCAGGAAGCCGAGCTTATCAAACACACCAGACCAATGAATGACACAACTACTTCCCCTAAAATGCATGAAAGGAGAAAACACCTGACTACAGCAAAACTCACTGGGTCACTGCTTTGCCACAGACCAGTCCAGTGTACACATCACGGCCCCTGCCCAGGAGACTGCCTAAAAACCAACTCTGAACCATCCCCAAATTTCAGCTCAGCACGATTCTACATGGAGTCCACACTGCCCACCACAAAGCTGGCGTCCAGATCCGTTGCTTTGGTATCTGCTTTTGGTTAACTCAGCACCCAACCACCAGGAGTGACTTTTTGCATTTGTACTGACTCTTCCCACTGACCCTCAGATCCTACAGATTCTCTACCATACTCTTTTTGTAACCTGAGTGCTACTTACTGTTATGTGGTAATTTGACTGTTAACATAATTAAGTGTTAGATGTCAGTAAAGATTGGAATGGAACAAAGAATTTATCCACTTTAATCCTTTGGCTAGAGAAGCCCCACCTAAATGTAACTGCTAGCTTTCTTAGCTTTATAAAACCCAAATGGCCTTTGTAAAACCCTTCCCCGGAAACTAGTCACAGCTTGAAATCCACGTGAGGCTCTGGAGAAAACACCACTCAACCCGAAGATTCGCTGCCTCCTTCCGGCCCCATAAAAGCCCCTCTCTGCACCTGAGCAGGAAGAGCCAGAGAGTCCAGAAGTAGCCCTCTATCTTCCTCAAGGCCAGCCTGGATTAGACCTGAGTCCTTCCTGCCAACTCTAATCTCCCCGATACTGGTACCTCAGTGGAGCTAGCCTGGGAGTTTGATCTAACACTGCCATCCCAATAAAATGTGTGTCCCCTAAAGGATTTTTTTCTCCTGTCTCATTGTTGTATCTCACTACCTAGAAGAGTATGCGGAACACTTACCACATATTTATTAAAGAGAAAAACAAAAAGATGCAAGTATACATAGAACAGTATTGTAGTGAACTGCAAACAATATATGTAGTCAAAAAATGTAAACAATGATTATTAATTTGACTAAAAATTACTACATAATTTCAGTGAGTTTAAGATGGATCGTACAACTGGGGCTAGGGGAGCACTCTCCTCCTTTCACCTGAGCCTCAGCGACACACGCCAGGGCCAACTCCCCGGACTTTTGTCCCCAGGTCTCCTGCCCAGAGAAAAGAGAGAGAACACTCTGGGCCTCTTAGAAAATTCTGAAGTCCCAAAGCAGGACCATCTGTGCCAGATCTGCCGGCATGACCTACGATGACCTTTCTTCGCTTGGAGCTTATTAAAGGTTCCTGCATACGGAAAGCCTCTCATACACCCAGTTATAACAGAATGTATTATGGGAAAGGACAAGCAGTAGACACAGCTGATAGGACTCAGCACCCTGTCAATCAGCTCTGGAAGACCCAATGGCAGGTGCCTGAGCCCTGACTCCACATTCTAAATTCTTAAACCCAACACATCCAGCGCTCGTGCTACTTTCCTCTCAACCCGTGCGAGCTCAGTCTGAGCATACAATCGCCTAATTAACTAAATTAAACTTTGCTGCTTCTTCCTTACTGTCACTATGTTCCACCATCCAGTTCTTTGTTGTTCATGTACAAGAACCTAGAAAGCCATCCAGAGAGGTAAGGAATATGCATGTGGAAGAGAGTACAATTTTAATCAACAGTACGAAGGCAGTGGAAAATGGATAAAACTGGAAACATGCACAAAGAGTGGTCTTTTCAGTTTTATATTTTAAAATATGTAACTCAATGCTAGAAGAAAAACTCTCAAACGAGGAGTATGCTTCCTTTAAAATGAACCTGAGAATGATATAATCTCACTGCAGACTTTTAAGTTTTCAAAGTGTGAGTTAATTTTTATTTCCAGGTTCTGTCCCTAAACCTGATACACACAAAATCAACAAACTGCTTTAGTGTTCCTGAGAGGCTTTTTCTGCCTGAGGATTGCCTTTCTAATTAAGCCCTCCAACTCTTTAACATGCTAATTTCGCCCATTAACTTGTAGATGAAGTGGTTTCAGCTGTTATCTGTGAATCACCCACTACAGACTTTAATGTACAATTTTGTGAAAGCTGATTTGAACATTTTTTGCTAATTTTTGTGAGATACTTGAAGTCTTACACTACCTTTTTTTTTTTTTCCATGTAGGTAACAAAGACTTTAGGGATTTCTTTTTCCCAGTAGTGGGAATTGAACCCAGGGCCTTCATACTTAGTTCTTATACTTGCCTTTTTTACTTTTTTACTTTGAGACCAAGTCTCATTATGTTGCTAAACTGTACAACTTGTGTTTGAACTTGTGATACTCCTGCCTCAACCTCCCAGAGTGCTTGGATTACAGGTGTGGGCTACAGCACCCAACAGTTTTTATGGATTTTTAAAATGAAAAAGATAAAAAGAATTCTACAGTGAACCAGGGAAGAAGGTAGAGAGGATGTACTGAGTTAGGAGAGTAGGGTGTGCCCAAACTGGCTGGGGAAGGAGGCGTGACCTGTTAACAATAGGATCTATGACACATTCTCAGGACAGCTCCTAAAGCCCTGCCTGGGACTTCTCCTGGGAACTGGAGCAGATTTTCCACCGAATGTCCTAGACCTGATGTCAGCCTGAAGAATGGGTGATACAAAAAGGATGGTCCTCGTTGAGATTTTGGTATGGTGGCCCACCCTCACACTGTAGGGTATAATTCTTCTCCTACTTTTACCTGGCCAAAACTCTCTTTACAGCTGATTTCTTTTCCTACCTTTAATAAAATTTTGCTACCAGTTGTGCTTGTCTTAACCAATTCTTTGCTCAGGACAGAAAGAACCTAGAGACCACCTCCAGAAGGGGCCTCTAGAACCCCAAAGCCTGGTAACATATTAACCATGTCTGTGATCTTGCCAGAATCTAGATGGAAATGGAGAAATAAAGTACCAAAAGAAATACCAATCTTAAAGACAATTAAATCCTACTTCCACTTAATTTACTTAAAGATGTATGCCTTTCTTTGCAACTTAGAATTCTTTTCTCTTTATACCTATTTCTTGTTACCAAAAAAAAAAAAAAGGTTAAGACACTACCAGTCTAATGCGATCACTGATAAAATGTGTTTTATGCTTGTGCAATTGTTATTATGGTATATTTTACCTATTTGGTTATGGGAACCAGCATCTTGGCACGCGATATGCAGAATGCTATGCAAGGTTATCTGTATCCCGGTAATGATGTTTCTTTGGAAAATGCCTTTAGGGTGCAGCTGCCTTAGTACCATGTGTTTTGGAAGCTCAGGCCTTGTATTAAAGATTGAGTATGCCTAATCTAAAAATCTAAAGACTGAAATGTTCCAATTTCCAAAATATTGAGGACAAATGTAACAGTACAAGTGCAAAATCCCACACCTAATTTCATGTGACAGACGGTAGTCAAAATGTAGGTGCACAAAAATGTATAAAATTACCTTCAGGCTATATAGAGGAGATGTATATGAAACATAAATGAATTCCATGTTTAGATTTGAGTCACATCCCTAAGATATTTCATTATGAAGATGCAAATATTCCAAAATCCAAAATCCAAAATGTTTCTGTCCCAAGCATTCTGGATAAAGGATATTTAAACTGTTGATAAAGACTGTTAGAAGAAAAAAACATTCAACTAAACTTCCAGGAGTCCATACCCAGGTCCTGACACATCCATTTGAGGTAGGAGATTAGGACTGATGGGAACCAGACAAATTGCGGGTTAGAATGTACCAGAGGTCATAAAAAGCCAGAGGACAAGTGCAGAGCTCGGGACCCAAAACGGCCCCATGACTACTGGCCACTGTAATAAGGAACCAATCAGAAAGTGATACTTTCAGTCCTTCATTTCGATCTGGCACTGTTTACAGGACCAATCAGAAAAGCACTATTTTCAATTCTTTATTGGCATCTGAAGAGAAACCAAGGGACTCTTTCCATAGAGCAGTTTAAGTATGGCTCCAAGCCAAGTGAGTTTTTGATAGAACAAGGATCCCAATGCTTTATTTGCATGAGGGGAAGTCAATTCAGGGATTTCGAATGCAAAAGCCCCCTTTTCCTTATCTTTGGGGTCCTTGTAAGTCTGCTCACAGGCCCCTCTTGCCCCATAGAGGATACTCTTTCCTGCCTTCAAAAAGTCTGTACCCTTCATACCACTGCTGTGCCTCTTGTCCAATTTCCCCAAGAACCTTGAAAGAATCCCACACAAGCCTCCATCTGGTAATATACCATCCTATAAAACCTCACACCGAAGCCTAGGAAATGACCCAGGTTCCCAGCCTGAGTCCACCACTGTCTGGGCTAAGAAAAAGAGATGTGCCCCACTGACAAGCATGTGACTTCTCAAAACAACTCTGCATTTTTGGTGAGCAGGCGGGTGGAACCCCAGGAAGACACAGAGGAGCAGAGTTTCCAGCTCTTGATCTCTTCTGGAATTTCAGGTAGAAAGGGACCCATATTTATGATAGGGAAGTCACATGAATTATTCTACTTCCTCTCTGATTCCTTTGCCAAATAACAAATGTTGATATATTAAAATCACTTTAATTATTCCGTTGAATTGTTCCAGCAATTACATTCTGTCAAATTAATTAAGAGTGTTGCAAGCATTTTTAATGGAAATAAACTTGTTCGAGCTGTATAAAGAGATGGGGGAAATATTCTGAACACTGATAGAAAAGTAGAAACCAACATGTTTTAACCATCACGTTGAGGTTTTTTGTTTGTTAATTTAGTGTATCTCCGTAGACACTCACCTCCTTGTTTTTCATCGGGACATACAAAATCACTTATTCTAAATGATACCTTATTTCTAAAATGATACCTTCTTACTCAGTTAAATCCACTCTTTAGGGTTTTAAAATGTGGCGCTTAAAATAATAGGGGCCTTACCTTACAGTTGTGGAGGTCGGAGGTCGGAAGGGGGTCTCGGGCAGGAGCAGGGCGAAGCGCAGGGCGGCGTCACGGCTTCCCGAGGCTCCGAGATGAGTCGTTTACTCGACTTCGCCAGCTTTCAGAGGCTTCTCTCATTCCTTGGCTCGTGGCCCTTCTCCTCTGTCTTCCAAACCAACCACTGCCAGTCTAGTCTTTCTCCCGCGGTGCTGTTTCTGGCTCCCTCTCTCCACCCTCTTCTCCTCTGCGGATCGATGGAACAAAGTGGACTTCACCGCGGCTGCCTCTGGGGCGCCCCTGGACAGCGGGGCACCAATCTGCTCATCTCCAGGGCAGCCGGTTTGCAGTATTAATTCCATTTGCAACTTGAAAGCCCCTTTGCTGTGAAATCGTAACATATTCACACGTTTCCAGGGATTAAGAGGCAGACGGTTTTGGAGAGACGACCCAAGAGGAAAAGCCTCCGCGTTTGGCCTCGTTAGGAGCTCGCCTTGTTAGGAGCTCGCCCCACGGTCCTGGGCGGGGCCGGCTGGCTCAGGTGCGTGGTGCGGGAGGAGCCTGAGATGGTGTCGAGGAGCTGGGAAACGTCAGTGAATTACTTACCTAACCCCATGCTAGTTTTCAGTTTTCAGAATCGGAGGCTAATGCTCGAAAGGGCAGAATTGCCTTTTCCGACATTTCGAAAGGGCTTTTAAGTAGACACCTCAGTGATGTTTACAAAAATGAATGAATTAAATGGCACTGGTTTTCTATAATGCTCTGCAAAACTATGGGTGAATCCTCTGTGCTTTTTGACTGTAAAGTCATTTGCAAAAAAAAAAAAAACCCAAACTTGAAAAAAACACAAGGACTGAACAAGGCCTAAAGCAGAAACTAAGGCTGTGCAGAAAGGATTCAGGCTTTAGCAGCCCTGGAGTCTCACGGGAGGGAGGGAACACGCTGCGGTCCTAGAGGGCAGCGTGGAAGACAACGTAGTCCAGAACTACTGCATCCAGTAAAAAGTTACATTCCACTAATCACAAATTGTTTTTATCACTGATCCTCGCAACACAGAATCCACGCTAGGCTTTTATATAGACGCGCACAAACAGCAAATTACAATCAGATCTATCAAGAAAATGCTTAGCGCAATAGACATAAACTTCTGACATCTGCCACTGAGAGCCCCAACAATGATGCCGAATTAGGAAGTTCTGACTACATGAGAATTTTACAGTATTTTCTTTTACAAAATATCTGACACCTCCAGCTTTAACTTCTGATACATACCTAGATCTGTCTAACAGAAGCAAGACAGCAAAAGAACACTATTAGATGAAATTAAGTGACCTGAACTATTTAGGAGTTGAGCGTTTTTATTCTGAAGGCCATAAAGGAACTCTTTATTATTGTTATTGACTTAATCAAAAAGGCAATTTTTGTTATGATTTGAGAATGTCGCAGATTATTAACTTTTTGATGGACAGGGTTATAATACCCGCTGGTTGGCTCTGCCAGATGAAGCAGTCATTTTAGGGACAACAGCAGAAATTTTAAATCCCTGGAAAGGAATTACTCACTAGATGATTATTGTCAAGCAGGTTAAGGCCTCATTTTACAACAGATTCTCAGAGGTAAGTGTTCCATAGACAGCAAACATAAAAAAGAAAAAAAGTTCCAGGGCATTCTTTTTTTGATGCTATTCTTCTATTCACTGAAAATGATTGTATGAAATAAAATGTGCCTTCCCAAGATTTCCATTCTAAGCTCAAGGAGGATGGGAAAGCCTGTCATATACGTGTTGGATACAAAGGGAAGCACATTGAAAATGTACAATTTATATTTAGCAACTGGAGGGAACATCTGTTAACTAAAGGACATATCTTTATTCAGGACCAACATCAACATAACTATTCGATCATTGGTCTGAGAAATCTGAGCTTTGAGTTCAGTGAGAAATCCCTCCCTTGCCTTTGAGCAGAGAACAGAATTGGGATTTGTGTCAATGGGATTGTTGAGGACATAGTACTTTGGTGGTGGCTCCTACTTGAGTCACTGGATACACTCCCAAGTGACTTTGATGAGAGAACTGAGAGATAATAGAGTAAAGGGATGTCATGGAAATTGGCTAACAATTCAGCCAGTGAAGACACTATCCCATCAGATAGACACCAGCAGTAGAATAGGGTGCTGAGTACTCTACTGTGCCAGACCAAGTCTGTGGACCCAGTAAGGGCCCAAAGGAGACACTGGATTTTTCTAACATGCCCAGAGGACATTTGTAGAGTGTAAGCCAATAACTATTTTTCTTAAGTATTCTGGAGTTTTCACATCTGGTCCATAGAAGCCAAACAGAAGTTCTTAATATAAGCAAAGGAAAATTCAGCAGCGCTTCGGGTCCCTTGCGTCCTTCTGAAAAGGTAGAGCCACATAGCATTCAGTTTAATTTTCACATGGTAAGAGGATATAAAATTCTCCCTTTAAGATACGTTGTTCCTTGAAGAATTATCTCCAGGAATAGACAGCTTCCAAAGAAATTCAATAAAGCCGATTCAGAATCGTCCTGTACTACCTCATTATGACAAATAGAAAATTGTTTATCACGTGTTGTAACATATCTTTGGAGGGAATCAAGCATAAATGAAAATACTCACCATGTCCAGCCACACGGCCTTCAGTCCAAACCATGTTCTTGTCATCTCTTACTTCTGAAATCCTGTGCAACTTGCTTTTGCTTGGGTTTGCACGAACTAGAGGTAAGGCTGAAGATTCCTGCTCCAGAGCTGTTCCCTCTCCTGCACTGATCTCTGCATGCATAATTTTGTGACATCCTCTTAGGAGATATTTCCCGGCCTTACCATATAAAATTACAACCCACACATGCTATTGTCTATCTTGCTCTACTGTAGCATGTGCCTCCTGGTGGAAAAAAAAAAACAGCCAATCTTTTAAAAAAGTTATTCACTTTTTGTCTGTTTATTCAGTTAAAATATAAACATCATTAGGTTGGAATTTTATCTTAGTTTCATGATTCACTTTCGTCCGTTCTAGGACTAGAGCCACAGCTGGCACATGAGACATGCCTGTTAAATAAATAAACTAATATTCTGCATTTTTCTGTCCTTTATCTATTAAGATGTTTTCTGCTGCAATAACAGAGAACTTGAGGGAAATGTGTTTAAAAGAGAAAGGAAATGCATCCTTCTTCCTGAACTAGAAGCCCATTGACCCTGCAACGTCTATGCTGTTTTCATTTTATTCACCTTCATTTTTCTGTTGGTGTCTTTGTGCTGCATAGACTGGGTGACTGAGACAAGAAACATTGACTGAGTCTCCTTGTTCCACTCGTGATGGCTCCACCTTTGTGACCAGATCAGTTCCCAAAGCCGCCACCTCCAGAAACCATCACAGTGGAGATCAGGTTTCTACACATTTTGATTGTGGGATACAGGCGCAGAAACATTCAGTTTATTGCACCAGAAGCCGAATTCTCTGATGCTGTCAAAAAGCCTAAGCAGCAGGTGGGGTAATCTGGCTCCATATTTAGATCAGTAAAAACAGGAAGAACTTACCTCATATCCACAAATAAAACCCAAATTTCCTTGGGTCAGATTGAACCCTCATTCAGGTGATCATCCCTTGTTTCTCAAATTTAAACGGGTATCAGAATCACTTGGAGGGCCTGTTAACATGCAGATTATTGGAGGGGTCCCCTCCTCAAGTCTCTGATCCAATACATTTCAGAAATAGAAATTAAATTTACATTTGTAGAGAGTCCACAGGGATGTCTGAGGAGGCACTTAACCACAGCTGGAGAATCACTGCCTTAACCAACATTAGTCTTCAAGAGAACCCACAACTGTTTAGCTAAGGTTAAGTGCTCCAACAATCCCTGGAAAAAAGATGCGAGGACCATGGTTTGCTTGGGTTTCAAGAGCTGAAGCCAGGATCAACTTCTCCAACTCACATACATACAAGATGTCTGGAACAAGGAAGAGCAAGACAATAGATTCTGGATAGAAACTGGCAGCAAAATAATCCCTTTAATGAAACTGGCTTTTTAGAAACAGACAACATACATAGTCTTTTCCCCCTTAAGAGTTTTCCTGGTCAAGAATTTATTAGCCAAATTTAATACAGGTCTTTTCCTTCCAATGCTTGCTCACTTTGCATATACAAAGAATCAGCTGCTTTCAAATGTTTTTTCATTATCATTTATTTTAATCCTTATTTTTACATGTCTGAGGGCCTGCTTATCCCAGGAACTAAACACTACTCCACTGAACAATAATTAATAGAAAACAGAACAACTTGACTGACGGTAAGGTGGCAGAGGCAGTCCATACCTTCAGGTGCCTTAAAAAAACAAAAGCATGTACCACAGAGTAAAATGCATTGAAATCTAACAGTAAGACCTGATTAAGTGGGTGGTCCGCTTGATTTCTAATTGCCCTCTTCTCAATACCATTTCAACAGGATACACCACTTAGGTTAATTTTTATTTCTGACTTAAAAAGCTGTGCTTACTGTAGGCAAGAAAAATAACTCAAGGTTATTCCTAATATGACACACAAATTTTTCTGCTCCAGTACATTTGCCTTACTTCTGAAACTAAAGACTCGCCTCACAGAATACTCTGCTTTATATATTACATACAATCATTTCATGGTATCTGTGGAGGACTGGTTCCTGGAAACTTCTCAGATAACAAAATCCACATAGGCTCAATCTCTAATATAAAATAGTATAGTATTTGCATGTAACTTGTGTGCATCCTCGTGTATACATGAAATCATCCTTAGATTGCTTATAATATCTACTGTGATTTAAACGCTAAATTATTGTATTATTGTATTGTTTAGGAAATAATGATGACAAAAAGTCTATCCCTGTTTAGTACAGACACATTTTTTTCCCAAGTATTTTTGACTCACTGACACTGGAGTTTGTGGACATGAAAGCTGTGGATTTGGAGTGCTGACTGTCTATTGTTCTAACAGATCTCAACTGTTATAAATAATATATCAACACTCTACATCCTGGGCTGTGTGTTCAAAAAAAACTTATGGAGCACTGTTGAAAATGGTTATTGTTAGTATTTTTAGAGACTGAAGACACTCATTAATTTACCCGAAGATAACAGATAGCTGTAGATAAAAGAAAGTCAAAGATAAATTTGTTCAATCAAATTTAATTTGCAAAGAAGAATCAACCACGTTTAGCAATGTTAAGAGAGAAAAGATGGGAAGTGTACCCCAAATCTAAATGAGGAATCATCAAAAATTCCCTAAAGCAACATGTAAAATGCATATTGAAATATTTAAACATTTTAGATTATTGAAAGAGGAAACTAGAATCTACCATGAAAATCAGAAACAGAGCTTGGCCATTTCCATGATGCAAGCTGAAACACTGAATCTTTATGATACTCAAAAAATTAAAATATGTTCTCACTGCAATACTGATAGCATGCCAACCATCTAACATATAGTGGATAAAAATGCAAACATAATTTTGAGATAATAACTACGTATTAATGTTTACACTTCATACAGTATTTTTATATGCAGTTTATTTATATTCTCTATGGTGTCAAAAGGTTGTTGGGGGCAGTAACCATTATTAAACAACTCATAGATACAAGGTCAAGCTTATTACCAGTGGTCATTAGACCTTCAGTGGACGTTAGCTCTAATTTCTTATATTCTATCACAGACAGCAGGCAACAATTTACTGTGACCATTTTATACAGAAGACTGAAGTTTACGTGCTTAAACCTTGCACCTAGTGTCACAGGACAGAGATAAAGCTCAAACCTAATTGTTTGAATGACCTTTTACTCTTTCAACTAGGTAGCAGCATATTACCCCTTACAATATGCCTTCTGCACTCTTCTAGGGCCATTAGAAGAGCCCCCTTCATGACCAGAAAATGACCGGAACCAGCAAGCGGGTCTCTGGTGCATTGGCTTGAGGAAGCTACCTGGGTGCACAAAGTATGAATGGACACTCAGGGGTTCTGGCAATGCAGAGTGGCCAAAACTAGATATTTTCCTCTTCCACCTTCTGAGGCACAAAAATTGTCAACAGGAATATAGCTCTCTACCAACAAGAGGAACACAGACTACAGATGCCTATGGGGAAAACTCCCCGAGGATGAAGCTCTGTACACAGCAGGCAAGTCGGATCGATACCTTTTGCTCCTAGAGGCCACAAATGGGTCATAACATGAACAGAGTGTTACTCTGGCCTGTATTTTGCATGTCTGCTGGCAGAGGCAAATGCTCAGAAGGCTATAAAAGTGAGCAGAAGATAGTCTACCAGTTTGGTCCACGGATTCACAATACCTTGGACCAGGGAACTTTACAACCTGTAATGCCTAACAAGGAGCAGAGAGATACCATTCACAGAGTGATGGGTCGATGAAGAACTGGAATGAGAAACTGAAGTAACCGTTGTCTAACCTGAGAGAAGACAGGCTAGAAAGGCTGATTCACATGCCTGCAGAAGAATATGCTGATATTAAACCTAAACATGGCCAACAAAGTGGTTCTGACTAGATAGATTTCTTTACTTTTCTGAGGAGTAGGAGAACTAGAGGTTGGGGAGGATTCTAGTAAAACTATGCTATTCTTCCCATTGTGGAGAGAAGAGCATATATATATATAAATATATATATGTATTTTATTTTTCTGCCACATATTCTCAACTTTCTTTTTCTCTGTCTGATAGAGTAGTCTCAGGACTGCTAGTGCCAGAAGCAAAAATGATCCCTAAGCAAGAAACTGTAACTCTACCTTAAACCTTTACATCAGAATTCCTAAGAGGCTAATGAGGTTGATTGTGCCTAGCAAAACTGGAGTTTGAGGTGAAGAGAAGTCAGTTTCCTAGTGCTCACCATAACCCACTGCCTCTCTATCTCAATTCAAATGAATGAGAGCAGAAAGGAGGAAAATCACTTGCTTAGGCTAGTCTTACTAATAATGACCTGGAGGGCACAATGGTTAAACCCAACATCCTTTCCAATGGTGAGAAAGTTTGCCTAAAATTAAATGACAAAGAGAAGAGGTATATTCAATGGTGGAAAGTAAAAGAATGAATAAGCAGTTGCAATGAGGGGAAATTTAATGTTATAGTAATACCTTAATAGATTCTGATAGCAGAGAGACTATATTATCGTTTAGCTTAATTTGACCGGATGTCAGAAAGTCAAAAACACCACTCCTGCTTTTGAAATCTGGCAAGGTTGATGGAAGGAAACCTGCAAATCAGAGAGGCATTGCTTGCTCTAGGAGACATTTCAGTCACACAGATGACGGCTTGCACTAGCTGTCGATTACTAAGTGAATGCCAAAAATGGTCCAGTCTTTTCTGATTCTTATTTGTTAGCTACCGTCTGCCATACTATGATACAGTGTAACACTAGCACTATTGGTAACATTCTAATACCAATGTTGCTGGTCAAATGTATCGGGGAATCCCCTAAAGGCCTTCTTGGGATTTAACATTAGTGGAAAATGGCTGGCCTGAAGAAAAACTGTATTTAGCTAAATAACAGCTGTTTTCTATGCTATCATGAGGTACAAATTATGTCCCAGTCTATCATAAGGTACAAATAATAGCAAGTCAAAGGGCAAAAATATGAAAATATATGTCATGGCATTATAGGATGGTGTAGTTGTTTTTAAACTTAGTATTATTTCACACTGGCTCCTCCAAATGTTAGGAATAATGATACTGATACCATTGCTGTGTCTGTCATACAAATCATTTACTAAATGTAAATGCCAGACAAGAACGGATAGTTTTGCTATAAGAATGTTTTAGCCAAAGGCCAGGGCATGCCCCGTGTACTAAAGCAGTCAACTTTGCCGAAAAAGAGCGGTCTGCACTGTGTTTTGCTCTTTGAAAGGCAATCTCTAACCTCTGGGAAGCTCCTGTCACTTACGAGCAGCTCCTTGTCCCACACTTGACAGTCTGTATTACTGAGGCGACTCAGGGCAGGCCCCTCAGGCCACAGGAGATCAGACCGTGCTCAAGGCAGCGGTTTGCTGGAGGCGGAGCTCAAACATCCGGGGATTAATCAATCACGTATGCCTGCGTGGCGCACGCCAGTACACACTGTGGACTTCCGGACTCCTACGAGCTTCTAGGGGGCCACGCACGAACGCCGCAAGGGCTCCGTGCTCGGAAACCTGCCAGACGCGGCCAGTTAGGTCCTTTCCTTTGCGTCTGTACTTTTTCTGTGTAACATAGTATAACCTTGAGTACAATAGCTTGCTGTGATTTCTACAAAGTCCTTCTAGGAAATTATCAAGAGAGGTGACTGCATGAACCCCCGAAATCTGCAGCTGGTGTCAGCAGTGAGGTGTTCTGGGTGTACTCTTCCGTGCTTGTAACTGGACTCTGACTCCTTCCATTTAGTTTCAGAAGTCCGCGGCAGCCTGGGCAAACTGGAGGACTGAGCCCTCACATTTTGCAATTTGGCCAGTCCTGGGTAATTATTAATATGTATTAATAATGTTACCACTTCCTTATCTTCCCAAAAGAATTAAAAGTATCATACCGCAGCAATATATGCACACCCATGTTTATAGTGGCACAGTTTGTAATAGCTAAATCTTGGAAACAGTCCAAATGCCCATCAGTGGTGGAATGGATAAAGAAAATGTGGTTTTTTTTTATACATGGAGTACTACTCTGCCATAAAGAATGATAAACTTGAGATATTTCTAGGTAAATGGATGCATCTTGAGACCATACTCTTAAGTGAAATAAATCAGACACACATGTTTAAATACTGCATTGTTTCTCTGGTGTGAGAAACTGAAAGTGTAAATAAAGACTAAAATGTATTATATTGGGAAAGGGAAGAAAATGTCCAAATGGGAAAGAGAACAAGGGAGGAGGAGGAAAGGAACAGAGAGACAAGAGAAATAAGAAATGGAAGGAAAAAATGGAAACAAAGCTTTTGTAAATAAGGAGGGAAAAGGGGGTGAAGGGAGGGGAGGGGAATGGGAAAAAAGAAGCAACAAGATATATCATGTACAAGTACAAATCCCCTATGATGAATGTTACCACTATGTACATCTAAAATGTATCATTAAAATTAAATTAAATTTAAAAATGTTACCAAAACCTCAGAACCCCATCATTCCAGTTAATGTGCTCTAGCACTTACTTAATTTGCATATGTGTTAGTCTTCTTAAGCCATTGCTATCATGTCGTGCAGGTCGGTATTACTTTACAATTTCCTTGTGTTTATCCTTCCAAGTGCTATATGTTTCCTCTTGAACTTACGTGTTCCTCACTGAGATTGTTCTCCTTCTTCTGAATGACTCCCTTTAGTATTTACTATATACAGTACATGAGAAAAAAAAATCTCCCTTACCAAATGGTTGTTCAGAAATACCTTTATTTTTCTTTCACATTTGAGGATAATTTAATATAGTGTTAACTTTAAGATTAGGTGTTGTTTTCTTTCTTAATTTAAAGATGTATTGCAGGCTCTTTTCATTATTTTCTTTTGGATTTTTGCAACAGTTTCACCATAATTCATTGTTGGAGAGGTTTCTGTATTTCCTCTGCTTAGGAATCGTTCAGATTTCCCCTCTGTGGGTTGATTTTTCTATCGCTTTTTGGAATTCTTGAACAATAGTATCTTTTCAAATATTGTCTCTGACTCTTTTGTCTTTTCTCTCCTTCCGGGACTCCAATTACACATGGGTTAGGACTTTTCTGTATTCTTTGTTCTTTTGTAGTTGTGTTCTTCAGACTGGGTTTTATAGTATTTCATTGAGATAGTGCACTTTCTATCTTTATTAAATATTGGTTTCATAATAATATTTCTCAGTAAACTCAATGTTGGTAATAAAATGATATAAAAACAGATAAACAAAAACCAGTCTTGGTAGTAAATAATTACATTTAATAACACAAAATAGTTTTGTAAATAGAATTTTACCTGCCACAAAAGATTAGTGTAGATTGTTTTGTACACGTGGCTGGTATGAAATAATTTTTCCTGTGTCCAATACCGAGATAGCAACATTGAAGGACCAAAAGGCTGGGTAACAAATGAAAGGCATACTTGATTGCTAGAGATTATTTTAGTTTTAAAGTAAGTGGAAAGTGAAACAAATATAAATAAATCATTGAAGTAAAAGTTACAAGGTCTGGCTTCCAAATTCAGTTTGTTATCAACTATTTCTGTGGGGTGGAGAGCACTTTCACCTCTTTGGCATTTGGTTTTCTTAATTTCCAAAAGTAAAAACTGGATACATGATGTTTAGCCTCCCTTCTAGTTATGTTTTGAGATTTTTGTTACCTGCAAATCCTAAGTGAGGACATAGTATTTCCTTTGGGAAACTGATGTAAGAGAATATTTTAAAAATGCTTTATATACTGCTAGCATAGAAAACCACGGCATTCTTTTCTCTTTTTTTACAGAGAGATTTCAATCAAAAATCCACTAGGATTATTTAATTTGAGTTATTCTTATAGACAGGGAAGGAATTATACAATGACTCAAGTCACCTGCAGGTTCTCAGACTCTGACCAAGTAGAATTTGCTTGAGTTTTGCAAATGTGGCATTTTACTTTCAATCAGCAGCAGAGTTGCCAGAGGCATCTGGGAAGTAAGGAGATTACCATCTTATTAGAAACCTGGGTTCCAATTTACCATATTCCTAAGTGTGCTAGGTGCAGCCATTTCTCTGTTCCAGTTACGTTTGGTCTAATAGCACTGCATCAAATGATTATGCTTCACACATTTTTGAATCATAATTGTAGTCTGTAGTAATTGGATATTTGATACCCACTCACTAATTAGCTGCCCATTACTGTTTTCTCCCACTTACTGCTTCACTAATCTCTCTGAAGCTACAGACACTAATCAAAATACCAAATATTTTGAAGGAGAAAAGAAAACACGGCATGTTTTGCAGACTAGATATATTTCAACTGGAAACATTAGGTATGTGATTCAGATAAATCATTCTAGAACTAAAATAATATTAGAATGGCCTCTGGAAATTATAGAACTTCCAAGCTATAGTCACACTAATTCCAAACCATCATTTGTAAGATAAAGAAATAATGAATTCCTTATCCTATTCCTCTGTACATCCAGAACCATGTGATTTCAAGTCTGAGAATGACTTTCGACATAATCCACTCCAACATCTCCATAGTGTAAATCAATACCGAAATATTTAATCGATTTCCATTAGACAACACAATTAGCTGGTGACAGAACCCAGGACTAGAATTTGGGTAGTCTACATGCTAAGAATGATCCTGCAACTCCACAATGTTGCCAAAGTGACTTCTTGAAGTGACAATCTCTAAAAATACCCTCAATTGTAGGATGTACTATTATTTTATGTACTGTAAGAAAATTCTTGATAAAATATGACATAATTCAATAATTCTGTGTAATTTGGTCATTCACGTCTCTCATGTTCTTCAATTCTGCTTTCATAACTTTCAAGGCAACTAGTAATCAGTCGCTCCTAACTTCAGTTGCAATGTAATTGAATTTGCACCCAGGCTAAACATGACTTCATGTACTTACGTGAAGAGTCCTCTTGTGGGGTCCCTAAAGCACTTGTTTTTTACTCTAAAATTAAAAAGTAATTGAGTTCTTCAGATTTTAAATATTTGCTTCAAAACATACAAAACGCAGGTGTCACTCTTCCAGGTTCTCTGCAAAGACAATTTGTTGTTGTCCTTGTTGAAGAGTGAAGATCATGAACGACACAAATGAGGTCAATTCCTTAGCATCGACATGCAGTAGAGTCCAACGATGGCTTAAGTACATGCTTGATGAGAGGCAGGATGAAAGAAGAGGAAAAGAGGGAAGAGGGAAGGAGTAATCTTTTCTGTGTGTATGTGAGTGAGAGTATGTGAGTGTGTGTGCATGTGTGTAATTCGATTGCCTTACCCACACTCCTCCCTTTTCTTCTAGGAAATGTGAACTCATTTTGAAGATACTCCTTTCCATACTTTGATCCTGACATCAGAGTAGCACTACTTTCCATGAACCCAAATCCATAGTTACAGCCCTTGGTTTAACAATGCCACTTGAGCAATACTAGTTCAATCATCATATTTAATTTCTGTAACTACAATGAGCAGGCTAAGCTGTGGGCCCACAACTCACTCTAGGACAGTTAGAAAGAGAGCTCCGAAATGAAGCTGAAAGCTAGAATTATTTTTTTCCTCTTTGCTCAGAAAAGTATAAGGATATAAGGATAGACAATGTCAGAAATCCTGATTTCCACCTGATCAAAAGAACAGCATGAGATAATTTGTTTGAGACACAGCAGAAAATCAAGGTAGAAACAAAAATCTCAACTGTTTCAATTTTCTGGTTTTTCTTCCTGAGAACCTTTCACAGTGTCTTAGTTGCTTTCTCATTGCTGGGACAAAATACTGGACACCCACAGGTTAAAGGAGGAAAGCTTTATTTTAGCTCACAGTTCGTAGAGGATTCAGTCCATAGTTGCCTGGCTCCAAGGCAGGGCAGCATGGCAGAGGGGCGTCACGGAGGAGAAACAGACCAGAGCAGGGCAGGAGGCAAGAAACAGTGAGCCTCCTTTCTACTTTACATTCCATGCTGGCTGCAGGCCTATTGGTTGGTGCCACTCACATCTAGGGTGGGGTTTCTGTCTTCAGTAAATCTATTCAGCCACACCCAGAACTATACTAAACCATTCAGTGGAATAATCCAGTATCGCACACCCTCGATCTTCCAAAAGTCCCAAAATAAAGAAAATTTAAACAGGTTCAAAGTCATACTCTCTGGGCTGCGGATTTAGCTCAAGTGGTAGAGTGCTCGCCTAGCAACCACGAGGCCCTGAGTTCAATCTCTGGCACCAAAAAAGAAAAACAAAACAAAACAAAGTCATACTTTCTGGATACATTATTATATAGTCAAAATAAAGTTTGGTCAAATGTATAAATTACAATTGCTACCTTTCATATTATCAATGAGAATACACTGAGCAAAGACTCAGACAAGAATAAGTGTTTTTTTATCATGACATACTGGCAGAACCAATTAATTCTCAGCCTGCTCTGAGATTTTATAGGAAATAAATACATATATTGCAAGCTTTTACTAGTATCTATTTCCTCAAAGGGATTCCCAAGACACAAACATATACACACTAGTCTAGAGGGATTTATTGTGGCTTTAAAAAACTGTATTTAAATTGATACACAGTATTGACTTTGTGTATGAATTTTAAAATACAGCTTCAACGTTCCTTTGACTAATGTGATTTGTCCATTTATTTCAAATGAGTGTATCTTTTGGGCATACAAAAACTCCCAAGATAGATCCAATACTAGTATTTCTTTGAAAGTATTGGAATCTTGGGCCTTCAGTATTTATCTGTAAAACAGTCAAATATAAAATATTTAAAAATAATAGTAGTCAGTGGTCTCTTTGGAATTACAGTATTCTGATTGAAAAGAGACAGTATTTCATTTCAAACCATTATGAGGCTACTTTAAGGTTTTTGCAGAATAACATTTTTAATTACTTACTTTTTTGTTTGTTTGTTTTTGAGAAAGGGGCTTGCTATGCTGGGCAAACTCACTATGTAGCCCAGACTGGCCTCAAACTCAGGGCAATTGTCCTGCTTCAGCCTCTCTAGTGCTGGGATTACGGTCATGTGCCACCACGCCCAGCTTCAATTTTCTTTCAACACTGAGAATCAACCACTTGTCATCACTGAAGTCATTTATATTTTAGAATTAAATTAGTTTGATTAATTTAATTTTGCTTCTAATTTAGAGGGGGTGATTTTGCCATTAAGCCCCCAGATATTTTATGTATCATTTTATGGGTTGAAGCACAGGTTAGATGGAAGCTGCTGATTTTAGACACTGAAAGACACACTTCTGGGTAGTGAAAGAGTAAAATGTGCTTCTCAGATGCTACTTCCTGCTTCCTAAGTAATGCCCATTTATGCACTTTTCACAGAGGTTGGGACCCACGTGGCAATAAAAATCCCTGTCTGGAAGGGCCACTCTCCCATGTTAGTGATGCCCAGAGTATCATGCTCACTTCCATTTCCTTCCATGTGAAGTGGGCAGGACAGCCAGTGGTGAGGTATTTTTCCATAGAAGAGAGGTGGGATTTGCTGATTTCCACTCCAAGTTAAGCACTTTTAATAATGAAATACAAACTATGTATTTCTGATCAAACTCACTCATCATCCATTGGGTCTACTACCTCTAGGGTATCTCAATTTTGGTATAGCATTTTGTTGAAGAGACACACATACAAATATATAATCTGCGATAGTTTTAGACTAGGATAAGTCATCTGATGTAAAGTAATAGGGTGCTATAACACTGAGGGGATGACGGACCTCCTGAGATGAAAGGAGAAATCATTCCTAAGACATGGCATTTGACCTTAGACTGAAAAGATGAGAAGGGGCCTCAGGTTCAGAGAACCAGGCACGAGAATTCTTGGAGAGGAAAATAGCAAGTGCAGGACCTTTGAGGCAGGGTTCAGCATCCTGGGGATCAGGAGGGGCCCTGTGTTCCCGCAGTGTAGTAGCGCTGGTGTGCGAGGGGTCGTGGATAGACGTGGAAGCAGAGTTAGCACAGAGTCATGAACAAAGCAGAGAGACATACAGATTTCATTTTAGAAGAGCCAGAGATATCCTTGAACTAATTTGAGCGAACTTTAAACTTTGTATATAAATCATATTTCCAGCATCTTCCTTACTGCCTGATAGCTAAGTGTAGACTTCATATAGATCTAGGCATAGACACAGATACAGATGATACAGATGATCAGCAGGTAGATACAGACTGTCTGTATTTTTAGCTATCTCACTACTTACCTATTGTCAGTATCAGACATTAGGAAATCAGAAAACATGATTTATGTGCAAATCTATCTAAATATAGACAGCCCCACTATATCTGCCTATATCTCTCATCTATCTGTTTATGTGAGGTCTGTAAGAAAAGGTTGCCCGACGGGCTCTATCTTATTATTTTATTCTGGCAGAGCCTCAGCGACAGGAAATCACGGCAAGAGACTTAGGAGTGAAGGATCGGCGAGTGCTTTGCTGTTCGGCACTATGCTTTCCTCTCTCTGGGCTCACGCACCTTCCCTGTGCAACTCGTATTGCATAGTGTACGCTCGTTCCTAGTGTACACTTCGCAGCATCTTAGCGTTGCCTGTACCGCAGGCCCACCCAGGTAAACGCTATTTTAACTCCAGACCGCGGCGTTCACAATGGAAGGCTCCACATTCCCTGCAGAGTGAAAGGGAAGCACCTGCCCACGTTTGCCGGCCGCTCTCTGCGCTTGGACACCTCGCCTGTCTCAGCCTCGCGCATCGGGGAGCCGGGCTGCTGTCAGTGCTAGAAGTCCTTCCGGAGGGCCGGGGCACAGACGAGGAGAGGAAAGGGCAGAGTCACAGCTTTTGATGTTGGCATGTTAGGAAGCAGAAAACAGAATAGTGTAGCAGCCAGGGAAGTGGTGCCTTTGGATTGTGAACAGAGGGCCAGAGCAAAAGTTTTCCAAACGAAAGTGAAATTTCTCTAAGCAGTCATCACTAAAATCTTCAGCGAGGCTAGGTAGATTCTGGTAAAATTTTCATTCCAAGACTAATTGTATTCTAATATTGTAATTATGTTTTAGGATTGATTAAATGTCTAAGAGTAAAAAGCTAATCAAACCTCTACTTCCTCCTCTTAAAAACATTTTAATTAAATTTCAAAATACACATTAAACATATTTATATATTAAGTACTTTTGTACACAGAAAATCTTCATCTCTCTTCATAGTCCTGCATAAAGAGTAATATAGGCCTTTAAAATAAAATACAATCTCTCCAATCCAATCACTGGAAATATCAGGAGCTACATAGCAAAATAAGTTGTAAAATTTATATTTCGTAATTGTCAAATTATGAAGTACTAAGTATCTTATACCAGATACTTAGGACTTTAAAGACACCATGTCATATAGTATTACATGTATTCAGTGGGATGCATCTTTTTATCCCAATAAAGTTTACACATAGAGAAATACATTTTGAATATATTAGTAAAAAGTAAATTAACTTGGTTCTAATTAATTCTGCACCTTGTTTCTCTCGGTTGTTTTCGCTTCTGCTCCATGAGCTTCTTGTTTAGTCCCTGTGTGGCTCAAGGAGTCCCTGCCTCAGGTTTGTGCACTGGATCCAGTGTCCTTGCCAACAACTAAGCCCTGTGACCCTAAGCTCTGCTCACATTCGCAGCACCCTGCTGAGAGCCGGCCATAGTAGGTGCATAATAAACATGAGGGAATGAATGAGCAGATCGATGAAAACCTGGGATGTGGCCGATGGCAAGGAAACTTAGATAATTAAAGTCTCAAATCATGATTCTCATTAAATATATTAAAATTAATTTTAAGCAAAGTATAATTTGCAGTTGGTTTTTAGAGATAACTTATTGAAATCCACTTTGTCCAAGACTTTCCATTTGCCTTATGCCCTATCATTCAGCCTCAATGAATGATTCTAAATCAGATGTTTATTCTTGCTCTGTTCTATTCCTTCCCTTGGACACAATACAAGTGGTATAAAGTGGTAGCTGGAGCTCATAAGTGGGAATATAATATAGCATTACAGGAAAAAGGTTTGTCCTCAACAGGTTTGGACCTGAATCCTAGATTCAAATACTTGGTAATCATAGGAACAATTTAATGTTAGTTGCTTTGGGGGAGTGTGTTAATTAGTGATTCATTGCTATAACCCAATAGCCTGAGAAAAACAACTTAAAGGAAGAAAGATTTATTTTGGCTCATGGTTTCAGAGGATTCAGTCTACAGTTGGCTGATTCTGTTGTTGGCTTGAGGTGAAGCATAAAATCATGGCAGAAGGTCTTGCAAAGGAGGGCTGCTCCCCTTCTGGAAGACAGGAGACAGGAAGAGTATGTGCAGGTGGGAGGCTTCTTTTTACTTTTGTTTCATCCAGGTGCCCAGCCTATTAGATGGTGCTGCCCACAACCAGGGCAGCCTGCATCCCCCAACTCAGTTTCCTGTTCCACAAACCAATAATGCCTGGAAATTGAATTGTACACACACCAGAAGGCGGCCTGACTACTTTTCTAGGCATTTCTTCATCCAATCAGATTGAATATAAAGATAAACCTTAATGCTTACTGCTATTCTTTGTTTAGTATATGGGTTCATATTCACACTGTTTTGTGTGAACTCTTTCTAATATCTAAGGGTTTTTTCCTCTCATTTTTTAGAAAAGCTGATGTAAGCATGGATGCTGTTCTCCTAGAGTTCTTGCAGGTACATATCTAATATCTGAAAGAAGCTTAATTTTGACCAAGAATTCCAAGTCTTTCTATTCATTATTTAGATTTTTTTTTTTTTTGGTCCAAAAGATACCTTAAAGTTGTTAAGTTCATTTAAAAACTAGTTTCAGATGGATCAAGAGGCTGTTCTTGGTGGCCAATAAATAATAGGAGCTGGACATTGAACTCCCAAATTCCAAGAAGCTGGACCAACATCATGGACTATTAGCAAATGGTGCCATTTACCATGTAACTTCCTTTTGTTGTTGTCCATGTTACAGGCTCTGTCTTTCTATCTGAGTAATAAATTCGCTTGGAAAAGCTTTGGGATAACCAATTTGAAACACTTTCTCTTGGAATGCCATTTTCCCATCTAACCAGCAGTTTCAGCCCTCAATTTTTGTAAGGATCGTTTTCTTTGAGGATATTTTTCAATTTTAATTTTTCCCTTTGCAATTCCAGGAAGATGAATCTTCATATATAGGATATCCTATGTGTTCTCACTATCTCAGCTTTTCTACAAAAATTTTATAAACTTGCTTTTCTTACATTCCTGGTGAGCCATTTCCTCAACACTTTCTTGTATGTCTCCTATGGACTTTATATAACATATTTTCTTTCTTTTCTTCATATGTTCTAATGTAGCTCCTTTGTCTTAATTTTATTTTTCTCTGTGTTGGATTCTGTATGCTATGGTCTATTTGTTTTTTGAAACTGTGAGGATTTTTCTGTCTGAATTCAGTCCATTTTTTCAGGCCACGCTTAGCTTAGCATTCATTAACCACTTATTTTGTATGACAGATAAATAAAGAAAATACCATTTTTTAAGTTATTGTTCATTTATGATGTATAGTCTAGAAACAGCTAACAATGGAAAAGCTGAATCAACAATTCTATTAGAATTTCAGTCTCTAGAACATTGTTCTACTAAGTCATAAACATTCATGGACCTTCAAGATAAACATTGCAATATAATTTGATATGAAGCTCTGTCTACAGATTTTTATTCTTGTGTTTAATTCTTATCCTTTGATTTACAAATACACTTCTAAATCAAAGGGTTATTATAAAGATTGTATTAAACAGTGACTATAACCCTAATAAATAAAACACAACTTGCATCATGCCTGAGTTTATTCTCTTTTACTCTTCTTTTGTATATTTTTAATATTAGATATTTTCTGTTTTTAGTTTTAGGCACTTCATATTACTAAATTTAAAAAATAGCATCAAATTTGGGGTTTTAGCTCAAGTGGTAGAGTGCTTGCTTAGCAAGCGCAAGGCCCTGATTTCGATCTCCAGCACCCTCCCAAAAAAACCAAAACCAAACAAAAAATGCATCACATTTTATGTCTGTCTCTAGAGTGTAGAGCAGAAATATTTTATTGCACAAGAAAATACATAGACAGAACCTAGTGTCAAATTGTGTTGTAATGTTAACATAGCTTGAAGGTCCACGCAGGCTTATGGACTCAATTTGCAGATTTTTAGTCTTGTGTTTAATTTTCATCCTTGTTTGTATTTCATGCTTTCCTAAATTGTCCTTAATTCAATACAAATTCCACATATCTACAGGAGAAATCTTTGCTAATGCTTCTCTGATTTAAGATTTAGAATTTTTCAAATGATAATTACCATAAAATAACCTTATTTTTTCCTGATAATAGAATTTTGAATCTGCGCCCCTTTAGCTATTCAATTATGACCCTAAAAATCACTTTCCTTCTCACTCTACCTCAGATGATGGGGAAATGAATTCTAATACCACATTTTGAAAAAAGAGCATTAGAAATGAGATTTGGCAGAAAGGCTAATAAAAAAGGTCAGAACAGCCTAATGTATGCCCTCTGCTAATCTATTCTCCACTTGAATTTTTTTTTTCTATGCTATTGTCTCATGCATTTGAGCATACCTGCAGGCTGCCATGAAGTGCAACTGATTTTGAAATTCATAGGACACTTACCTAGCAATAGCCATTATGCAATTTCTAAATAAGGATGTTATTTTTTAGTGAAATTTTTGGAAAAGCATTTTAAGTCTGGTTTAAGGTACTGAAAGAGCCCTGAACTAGTAGTCATGGCACTTTATTGTTTTTTTTACATCTGGACTCCTTTTAATTTGCTTAGAGATTCAGAAGACATGTTTTAACTTTTCTTTTGTTTTGTCTTCAAATAATGGATCACAATGGCTAGCTGACGAAGGACTGTGTCTCTCACACACATACACACACATACACACACACACACACACACACACACACACACACACACGGCATGGTCTGGGCATCGTAATGTTTGCAAAGCCTTTAGAAGAGGCACCCAAATCTGGCTCCATTTTCACACAGACATAGTCATGATTTCCATCTCAAGCACACATGGTATACTACTTGTATTCAAGCCAGGTCTTTTAACTCTCTGAGCATCAGTTTCATTGTTTGTTTTGCTTTACTTGTAAAATGATCATAATACTTTATAGAAGTGTTAAAGGAACAAATTGGCATCAAGAAGTAATGGCATTTAGATGAGCTCCATAAATCATAGCTCCCTATAGCTAGGCAAAGAATACAACACTGGGGAAAGAGATTTAAGCTTAGAAACTTATACATTACATATTTTCAGACCCAATTAAGCATCTATGTGAAAAACCACTATGTAAACATACAAGTATATAAATTAAATTCAGTTTATAATTTACTCATTCTCGAGTAGATCTTCTAAATATGAACTTAATTTGAAAAACTGACATCTTAATATAAAGTCATAAATACTAAAATACTTCATATGTTTTTCATAGGCTAAAATATTAGATTATACATAATATACCTGTATTATTGCAACATGAAATCATATGAATTCATTAAGTAGGGAAATATCATGATACTCCCGGACAGCTATTCATGTCCCTGCCAAATCCTGATTTGTAGGGTGAAGAGGGGACTTCACCAGGATGTTACAGAAAGAACTGCAGGGCTGTGTTCTGAGGGTCACAGCCAAGGCAGCCACTAGCAACTCTGAGAACATAAAAACAGATGCTGTGTACAGACTACTTTAGAATGTACTGTAAATATTCCAAAAGATTGATGATTTTATTATAAAAGGACAACTAATTGCCATATGTCCTCTTCCCTTTCCTTCCTTCTTCTTTCCACTTATTCATCTAACAAAAGTGTGTTAAGTTTCTGCTGTGTTCCACTATAGATCAGGCACTGAATTCACCACTCAACTGAGACTCAAGTATACTACTTTTTCTTAAAGATGCACATAGACTACCAAGAACTATATATGGCTATGGTTGAATGTCCCTTCCAAATGCACACAGATATTTAGTTGCCACTGCAAGAGTGTTGGGATGTGGGGCCTTCTGGAGGTGATTACATCATAGGCTTCCACCTCAACAGATTAATGCTTTCTCCTGGTTTCCTTACAAAAAGATGAGTTGGCCCTCCCCTCTTGTTCTCGGCATCACATGTGCTGGCTTGCCTCTCCTATGTTCTACAGCAGCAAGAAGGCCTCATCGGATGTGGTCCCCGGATCTCGGACTTCTCTAGAACTAGGAGAAGTAAATTTATTTTCCTTATAAATTACCCATCCTATGGTATTGTGTTACAACAGCAGCAAATGCACTAAGATATACAATAAAACGCACAATAAAAAAACGTATATTCTAGGCTGGCAAAACAAAGGCTGGTAAAAGGCTTGTGAGGCAGCGTGTAGTGGATACGCGTATCCTTCAGTTGCAGAAGTATCAGAAGGAACGGCTCTCTGGGCAGAGCTAAACGAAGCCAGCACCTTCATCCTGCTTGAAGAGCAGCGCCAGTGCCTTACAACATAAAGGGTAGTGGACATAGCTGCTGGACTAATTTATTTACAATGATGATGAAATGGTAAAACATTTACATTTCAGATTTTAACTACAATCATTTTCAAGAGGTATTTTTTATCATCTTGATCAAATCCAGACTTAAAAAGAAAAACAAAACCAAAAACAACAAAAACCTCTCCCATATCATGCAGTATAGGAAACTGTTCTCTGTCGATGCGCCTTTAAGACTAGTTGTAGATAAGTGGTAAAATAAACACTACTGCCTTCATGATGCTGCAGCTATTGAGTCTAGGAATTTGTACTGTTCAGTAATATAAGTATGAATATGCTTTGATCTCATCTCGAAGTATGAACCAGTAAGTTTTTCTTATAAACATGGGGATGCGTATATCACTGTGAAATTTTTCTACTTTAACAGAAATAGGAAATATTTTTGAGTATGGAAATTTGTACATAGAAATTGAATAAATAGTATTTTTCAAACTTCTACATAAGCATAATATTCAATATGTTTTTTAATAAACTCAATAAATTTTCATGATTATGGTGTCAGATAAACATTTCAAATATTAGAAAAAGTAATAATGGAAAATATGTGGTTTTGTCATGCAAATATAATGCATTTAGACTTATAAATTATGTTCCACATTTAAGTAATCTGAAATCCCATGCCTGGACATAGAAATAAAATTAATCTATAATGAAAGCTTTTATATTATTCCCCAGCCAAGTAAAATTAATGAGCACTATTCTTTCCTATAGATATCTAATTCTGTAATAAGCAAATCCTTCAACTAAACATTACTTTTTTCTCCACATTCCAAATTAAAAATAAACTGAACTCATATTGCTGAATTTTTATTATTTTAACATAATTAAGAAAAGGAAATGTGAAAAGGAACAACTGCTGTTATTAGGCAGTTATATTTACTAAATCCAGTTTATGAAATGTTGAGCAATTCCTTCACACAATGGGTTCCATACACATATATCATTTTTTAATTAATAAACTTTACTTTCTTAGAACTGTTATAGGTTCACAGCAAAAGTAAGCAAAAAGAATACAGAGAATATTCATATACTTCCTAACCCTATCTATACAACTTCCTTACCATCAACCTCACACACAGAATGATAATTTTTTTTTACCAGTAGAGAATTTAAATTGGTATTATTAGCATCTGAAGCCTACAGTTTACATTAGAGTTCATTCTTGATGTTGAAAATTCCTTTAATTTTAACAAATGTATAATGACATGTACCAACCACTGAAATATCATACAGAGTACTTTTACTACCCTACAAATTATTTGTGCTTTACCTATTCATCTTTCCTTCCACCAAAACACTTGTGATGACTGATATTTTTACTGTCATAATTTTGCCTTTTTGAGAATGTCATTTTGTTGGAATCATACAGTATGTAGCCTTTTCAGATTGGCTTCTTTCTCTTAGCAATATGCATTTAATGATCCCCTTTGTTTTTTCAAGGCTCGATAGCTCACATCTTTTTAGTCTTGAGTAATAGTCCATTATCTAGATGTATCACCTGTTTATCCATTCACCTACCAAAGGGCAATTTTGTTGCTTACAAGTTTCGTAATTGAGAATAAATTTGCTATAACTATCCATACACTATTTTTTATGCACATCAGTTTTCAATTCATTTGGAGAGCATGATTACTGAAAGTATGGCAAGATTTTGTATAACTTTGTATGAAACTACCAAACCTTCTTCCAAAGTGACTATCATTTCAGAATCTCATCAGCAAGGACTGGGAACTCGTGTTCTACACACCCTGCCCTGTCTCTGGCATCAATGGTGCTTTGGATTTGGGATATCCTCCTGGATACCCTCCAGGCATGCTCGGTATACCCATGTGGTTCTAACTTTCAGTTCCCTAACAACATATTAAGCTGCACACCTTTGCGCAGGCCTACATGCCATCTGTTTATTTTAATGTAAGGTATTTGTTCATCAGTTTTTGCCCCATGTATTTTGATGTTCTGTTATTAGGTGCATACACAAGGATTGCTACTCCTTGGTCATTATGCCATGCCACATTTTATTCCTGAAAGCTTTTAAATTTCCTTGTTCAGAAGCCTCTTGTACCTGAGATTAGTATAGCTACTCTTGATTCTTAGTTATTATTTATTTGTTTATTATTTATTTATTTAGTGTGGTACTGGGGATTGAGCCCAGTGCCGTCACACTGAGCTACACCCCAGATTTTCTTTTTTTTTTTTTTGTAGCTCTTTTATTTATTTTTTTTTTTTTGGTGCCAGGGATCGAACTCAGGACCTTGTACTTGCGAGGCAAGCACTGTAACCACTGAGCTAAACCCCCAGCCCCCACCCCAGATTTTCTTAAATTGTATTTATTCTCTGATGTACTTCTTCAGGCAGAAACAAATTTATAATCTATATATAATTTTCCTTCTCACTGAAGAAGATGGTATTTTAATTTATTTTATATGGCAGATCTACTGGCAACAAGTTCCCCCAAATTCCAGTATGGCAAGAAATCCTGTTTCTCCTTCACTCTTGAAGGATAATTTCACAGGGCATAGAATTCTCCATTGGCGTTTTTTATTTTTTGTTTTTTTTTTTTTCTCTCTCTCAACATTTTAAATATTTCATTGCATTCTCTTTTGGTTAGCATGGTTTCTGAGAAATCAAATTTAATTTTTATTTTTGATCCCTTCTAAGGATCCTTTTATTTTCCCTTGTGGCTTCTTTCAATATTTTTTCTTTATTTATTTAACTTCTCAAAGTTGTGTCTGATATGCCTCGGTGGAGGTGTTCTGCTTGGTTTTGGTACATGTCCCGCCTGGTATTTTTGGAGCTTCTTGGACTTTCTGGATCTGTGGTTCAGAATCTGGAGAAACTATCAGTCATTACTGCTTCAAATATCAATCACTTCTTTCGCTCTCATTTTTCTTCTGGAATGCTCTTCTGTCAATATTATTCCTTTTGTAATTGTTCCATGTTTCTTGCATATTTCATTCATTTTCTTCCACCTTTTTTTATTCTCAAGCTCAACAATTCTTTCCCTACATCTCTTCTAACAAGCCCAGCAAAAGGCCTTCATTTCTGTAACCAGTTTGATACTGAGCTTAATTCTGGTGCTCTTTTTAGAATTTCTATCTATCTTCTTGTATCAGCCAAGAAGATACTGCTCTTGTATTGTCACCTTTTACCTATTAAAGTTCTTGCCAAATTAATCTTAAAAAAAAAAAAAAAACTAAGCTGGTCATTTCAAAATTTCTACCATATCTAACTGTGGTTCTAACACTTATTTCGTTTCTTCAAACTGTATTCTCTGTGTGTTCTGTTACTTTTTTGTGGAAAGGCAGACTTGGCGTGCTGGGTATACAGGCCTCTAGCAACATACACGTGAGCCGCGAGTGGGGAGCATTTGTAGTCCTCTGACTAGGGTCAGTCTTCCAGCACCTGCATGGCGGACTCCACCAAAGTCTCTCGGCTTTGAATCCCTGTAGGGTGCGGCGTTTTGACTGGAGCTGGCAAGCATGAATGTCTCCCTTCCACAGGGAGGCCAGGATCGGATGAAGCTCACAGGTCAGCCTCTGGGGAGGCGGTTCTCCTGAGGACCGGCCTTGTGAAAGGGAATAGGGTCTCCTGTTCTCCTAATGGCGTGAGGAGGGATTTTCTCTCCTATTCACTGTGAGGGTTTGTAGAGTTCACAGGGGAAACTCACATAAGGGTGGGGAGATGCGGAGCTCTGAGCCTCCAGCAAAGCGCCAAGCACAGCTCAGGTTACCTCCCCTCACCTCCGGTTCTCAAGGAGAACCTCAGCTCCTGAGTTTCTTCTCAGGTAAGCTGTGATTCTCCATCTCCGCCTGTCACTTTTCTTCTCCCCAGTTTTTAGGGCACTCTGACAATTCAAGGACGGCTGATTTTTCAGTTTGTTTAACTTTTTACTTGTTATTAGAAAAAAGTGGCAAATTCTAGGCTCTTTTCCTCCACTCTCAAAAAGTAAGCTGTCATTTTTTAAGTATTTCATAAATACAAAATTTACAAATAAATGTTTATTTTTCTGTATATTCAAAATGAAATTTGCAAGAAAGAAATGGCACATTATATTGACTTATTAAATCTATTCAGTGAAACGTAGAACATTTTCTTTAAACAATGAGTCCCATGTGTCTTTTTATCTTGTTTTCCTTCATTTCGCTTTTATTTTATATCATTATTTATTATCATGTAGTCAGTGCAAATGAATCAAACAACTTAGTGTGAAAATCAAGGGTACAAAATAAACACATATATAAAATAAGGGCTTCTTCACTCTTTCCCATTAGGTGCCATTTTTTTCTCTCCTCCCGACAATTAATTAATAGAGGACTTGATCAAAGTTGTGGTTTTACTAAAGTGGCTTTCTCTTATTGAAGTTCCTTAAAAACAATCAATTCAAGCCTCTTTCAGCTGTCAATAAATCCTTACACGATCTCCTTTCTTTCCTCCCACCATCAGCAAATGATACATTCTGGAACACACGGAAGACTGTCTAAATTATCCCGGGAACAAGAACACAATGTCAGCTTGTTGATAGGACACATTCCACTAGCAATGTTAGAGTCCCCGGCTTTCAAGGAAGAGTCACCAGCCGCAGTGACTGATGTGTCTACCTCATGAGCCCGAAGTGGGGAGAGAAGAGAAACGTCATGCCAGAGCAGCTTCTCTCACATCGCAATATGAAGAAGTGGTTTAAAAACAAAACTAGTTACCCTAAGTGGGATTTCTATCATAAAGAAAGCACACAAATAAAAAGTATGGCACCAAATTCATGGGGAGAAGGAGGAAAAATCTTGAGAGGAGTAAAGAAAACTTCATTTCACATTTAGTCATAATGTTCTTTACATGAGTAATTAAGTCTGAGAATATTGTACTGAAAAATGATGATAGAAATTAATAGATTCTAAATGAAGCATTTTCCTTTCATTCTCAACAGCTGCTCCATCTTTACTTAGTGTGCACATCTTTCCTCAAAATGACACAAGTGAGATTATTCTTTAGGAAATCAATCACATGTGTCTCATTATTTCAAATAAAGTATTCTAAAACCCAGTTTCTTTCTAGATGGAGAATCATTTTCAGGGCACCGCCTAGAATGCCATCCGTGAGGAATGTAGTGCCACCTTCTGATGGAGAGAGGGATCGCCTTCAGTTGCCCAGAGAAATACCTGGCACATTGGAATTCAGTTGTAAAAAGATAGTAGGGCAAATAAAGGATATTCTTAAGCATTTATTTCATTCATGGCATCCTATGCATAAAGTATTCAAATTTAGTCCATTGAGAACACAGTTTGATATAAAGTTCACAAAGTATTTATGAGTTTCCTTTCAGTAGGAAGTAAGCACTGTCTCAAACTTGAAACATCTTGACAATTTCATATTTTAAAAGATACCAAATGAGCGATTTGTTTAAAAAAATTATTAGGCAGAGGAATATTGCTTTAAAGATCCAACGAACATTACAACCTACTACATTCTATTTTAGGATGCATGTTTTAACTTATTTTGGAGGTCGATCTATGTATGTAAATACAGATTACATGGAAGATTTTCATACATACTGTGTAAACAGTCTCAGAAGACAGTTTTATGTGATACATATACAGTGATTTTCTACTGAAATACACTTGTACATGCAGGCCTTTATTTGCCTCAGAACAGGAAATAAAACAGTTCAGTACAGATGAGGGAACTGAGGTTAAAAGCAGGCAATCACCAATCTTAGATGATTTCATGAGTGATGAGTCAGGATTCTAACCCAGGATTTCAATTCAAATTGTGAAATTTTTCAAAAAGGATCATCTCCACTTAATTCACTCATTATCTGAAAGTTGTTTTGCATAAGAGTAGATATTTTTCTTACACTTTCCTAAGCATTAGTGTGTACATCACCATGCCAAAAGTTTTCAATTAACTTCTAAATAGTATAGCACACTTCATTTCAGAAACTTACAACTCTTTGTAAAAATTTGCTCATTATTGAGTATGACAAATATTATACTATGTATATGTGACTGCTACTAAGTAGAAGGCCAGAAAACTTAAATTTCCCCATGAACTTTAACTCAGATTTATCCTGTAGCCACCCGAAGTTATACAATATCCCACACCAATGACAATACTGTTTTGAATCTTCAATCCTATTAAAGTTCTTTTTCATTACTGCACTGTTGAGAAACCAAAAAATGACATATATTTTAGACATCCATATTCACAACATTTTTATTAAAATGATTAGAATTTACATAATATCTATAAAAATTCAGAAGATAATCTCTGCCACATGATTTCTTTAAAAGGCCAATTTTCTGGCTATTTTATTTTCAGAAGCAACACTTAGGATTTGAGATCTGAATTATAACTTCCTTTGAGGCCCCTATCTTTGTATTAAATCTTTAATAGTATCTGATTATGCAGCTTCCATTTAACCTTAAGTTAATATTTCATTACTTTACAAAGCTCCGTTATCACATTTTTACTCAGAATATTTCTTACTAATTGAATCACTGAATAGCTGCTAGAGTTCAGCATTTGTATATATTTTGATTTGAAGAATATCAATTTGGAAATTAAAAATTATACTAGTCTTGCTTTATTCTTTTTCAGAGTTCATTGAAAATCTAATAAATCCGTATTATTATTATTGTATTTACATGGTACTACATCAGCATATTTTAATTAGCATATTTTAACCTGGTTTTGACACATTTTTAAAGCTACTTGATAATGATATGGAACAATTTTTCAACCATGTGATGTTTTGTTACTTTTCTTTTTAGCTAGAATTAAACTGATTCATTAAATCCGAATCATCAGATCATCTGCCAGTTTTAAGAACTCAACTAGATCTAAGGAGTCCTGGTCTATGAAGCTGAAACATCAATACATAGTGACATTTTCTGAAAGTGCTACAGAATATTCCTTTGTCAAGAGTAACATAACCACGTTTTTCTTTCTTTGGAGAACTGTGACACCTTCAGTGGTGTACCATGCCGTAAAAGTATGTTTTACTGAGTTTAAGAGAATTTGATCTAATATTTTGAGTCAGAGCTTAGATACATGACACCTACTTGATACTACCTTGGAAATCAAAATTATTACGGGGTCACTTCAACACATACGACCAACCTAAGTGGAAAGTGAAGATAAGGACAAGGCTTGCTCTTGGTTACTTAAAGGACTGAGTTTTAATGAAAAGACAGAAACTAAATCCTTCGGTTTAAGGAGGAAAAGGGATGTAGAAAATGAAAATGGCCCACAACGCTAGGATCCAGAGAGAGATGTCTTTTCAAAGATGTCTTGGAAAAATCTATCCAGTGATATGTGAAGAAATACAAAAAGCTTTAGTAGTCTCTAGACTCCAGAGAAAATATTTTTTTTTCCTCTGAGATATTGAAGGAGCTTAAGTCTTCAATGAATGCAGTTTGATAATCAAATTGAGTGTATATGTGTATACATAAAAAGATAGCTAAAATAATCATTCTACAATGACCCTTTTAGGAGGCATTCTGAAAGAAAAAAAGCTCAAACAAAATTGAATTTGTAGTACAAATGATATACCATGGACAAAAGGCAGCACATGAAAACAAAAATATGAAATAATAGGATGATACTGTAATAAACAATATAAAATAGGTTTGTTTGAAATAATTAACATTGAATGTATATAAATTACTTCTAAAAGTAAAACAACATGTAAATTGATAACATGAGTGGTTGGTATAAAGCATCATGTTAGATAGTGTTAAAGAGAAAGTTAGTAGATAGTGGTTTGAATAAGAAATTATACAGAGGGATGCATCGTGCTCTCAGAAAGATGAAACTTTATCAGAATGTCTAAATGTAGAAGAGATATAAGAAAACAATCTTTGTAAAATATGCACTTAAAATTTATGAAGAACATCAGAGAACAACAAAAATCATAAAATTAGACCTAAGAAAATGGGGAAATATATCATATTCATGCTTGGAAGAATTAACATTATAAATATTACACAATCCTCAATTAAACTATGAATTCACTGAAATACTAGAATGCTGATAGTATTTACACAGACATTGATCTTATGAATCAAACATAAGTGAACCATAAGTGATAACAATAGTTTTAAAAATATCAGTTTTCTTCAGACACTAGTGTAATCCAATCAGTCACTGTTACTACAAGTTTAAATGCTTAGAATAATGAATGAATTTCACTGGAGGAAATGATCAATAAATTTAACTGATTTAAAATAAAAATCTGTACCTCAAGAAAGCATATTTATTTTTAGCAGGCAAACAGATATGCTACTGATACAGTAAAAATCTTGAAACTGTGTAACACAAAGGAATAGTATGTCTGATATTCAGAGAATTGTGAAAGAATAGAGGAAAAAATGAAAAATGCAGAAAGATAACCAACAGAACACAAGCTAGATGCATACTTAGGAGAAGAGGCTTAACTCTGCAATTATTTTGAATGTGGCATCATGAAATATTTTAAATCCATTTTTAGTAATGTTTGGTAATAGTTCTAATATCAAATCATGTCACATGTGCAAAGATTTAGTTCTGGTATAAATGTGAATCACCGTAAGCAGTCTGAAGGGTAATTGAGAAGAACACAATAAAGAAAAGGACACTATCATGAAGATGTATATCACTGTCATGTGATATACATCTATTAACAGGAGTCTTAGTATCAAACTACTTTCCACGCTTTTTGTGTTTGAAAAAGTTTCTAGTTTAAATTTTGAATATATAAACAGCGTGTAAAGAAAAAACTTTTCATTTATAGGAAAGTAGGTGACACCTAGAGATGGCCAAGAATATGCTCCAATATTGTGATATGATGAAGGATTTGTTAAAACCAGAACACAGAAAAATGACTCAAGTAGCTTTATGGAATGCAATATTCTCTTTAGACTTATGTATTTTCTGTCTGCAAGTTTCAAGATATAGATAAAGAGTGATCACTTCCATATGTCTATTATCAAATGTAATGTTCTTCAAATGATGTTCAATGGAACCCAATATTCTTGGGGGTGGCGGCTTCCTCTGTCTTGAATTTGATTTTAAATTATGTATCTTCCTATGTAAACATAAATCCTGTATAGGATTTGTTAGTAGAGCCTCCGTAAGCCAAGAGTAGGGATATCAAGTACTCACATGATTCCTAAGGGGTTTAATCTCTCTGAGAAGATGTAAAGAGTGATTTTAAATCTCACTCAGTTCTATAAGAAATGAAAGAGGCTAAGAGGAAGGAAGATGAGGGGAGAGGTGCTGTGTGTGTCTTTAACAAGCAGAGATGAAGAGAGAGGCGTCCACTGATTTCAAAAACAAGCCCCAGTGTGGTCACAGTTTCCATCTGTAGAGCAGAAGCTTGATGGAAATAGGAGCTGGGATTGTATAGATTCCCCAAAAGCCTAAAGGACAAGCGACAATGTCCATCAGAAATATAATGCCAAGCACTATGTCCTTTAATAACGTCAGCAGCCAATTTTTTAAACTTAAAAAAAAAACAGGTGAAATTAGGAAAAGTATATTTTCCTTAACCCAATATATTAAAATACCCTTTCATTAAGCAATGATTATTAAACAGGTATTTAAAAAATTTTTTCATACTAAGTTTATGCAATCCAATGTGAATTTTTACACTGGTGGGAAATCTCAAACTAGCCACATTCGAGTGTTCAGTAGCCCCATGTGGCCAGTGGCCACCCTCCAGGATGACATGGGCCCACGGCATGGAGCAGGTGGTGCTTCGGTCTTCCCGGAGAGGTGCAGGAGCAGGCTGTGAAGCACGCTTCTAACAGTGATAGCCAAAATGCAGGCTCCACACTGTATGTGTGGAAGGAAGAGCGTTTGCAGAAGGGAGAGGGTTTGTGGTCTTCCTAAAGGGTAGCTGTGCCAAAGGAGTGGGAAGAGTAAGGTTTCTCATGAGAAGCCAAGACGGCCATAGGTGGCCCAGGAAGAGAGCCCAGGTAGCTCATTAGAAACAAAAATTTCCTGGAAGGACAAAAGTTTCCTTTGCAAGGGGAAGTTTGTCTTTCCAACTGTGGACAGCTGGTAGACCATTTTTCCTCTGGCTTCTGCTCCAACACCAGGAAGAGCAAGGCTATGTATCAAAGGAGTGAAGAACAGGTAGACAGAACTGGGAGAATGAAACAATGGTGACCCCAACTCTTACTGTGGCCCCAGCCTCCAAATCTTGGTTCAGGCTCACAGTGAGTGGGAGAAGGTTATGGGGGTAAGAGTGTGAGTTTTAATTGCCGCACTGGCCAATAATTCTCGGTTATAAGATTGAACTAGAATTTTAATGTAAAAGTAAAACAGTAATTGTATATTTTCTAAATGTGTGTGGAAAGGCTATATGCAAGAACATGAACAGGGCATGAGTTGAATGGGGAGTGGTAGAAAAGAGCAAAGTTACTATCTGCTTATACTCTACCAATTCCACTATATTTAATAAACCAATTTTACCTATATTAAAACTGGAATAAAAACAAAATACATACAAGTACAGTATATACCATAAAACAAATAGTATATTGGCGATGCTCTAACAGCTTCTTCAAAAAGTATACACTCCTCTAGTGAAACTATAGATTCTCCTGCCACCTTTGTTTCAACGAGGAGGACTCTAAAATAATAAAGGTAAGTATCAAAACATTTACTATTTCTATTACCCAAGTCAGTCAGAATTTTCCTAACACTAGGAAAACCAGCCACATAAAGATGATTTTATGAATAAAAATTTATTACATGGAACTTTGACATTACTTTTAATTTAAAATTTTTGTTTTCACTAAATTGACTTATTACACTCATCAGATAATTTGTAATAAGTAAAAAGGAAAGTTTTGAATTTTATAATTCAATTCATGCCATTAAAACACTGCTTTATCAACTTACAAGTGGGATTACCTTTTAGTTATTGATTGAAAAATAGAGAATGTTTTTAACATTTTTTGAAAATCGCTGCTCTAAATTTTGGACTAATACTGTGAGATTTTCAGTTTTGTTAGGTGTAGATGACTACCTTCTACGTTAGATTTTTCACTGCCCTCAAAGCTTGAATGGAATCATTATAATATAGCTGTAAGGAAGTTAAAATTAGAGAGGTAAATCTTCTTCCAAGTTAATCATATAATATGCTTTAAAACCATTAGCTCTGAATTTCTCTATTCTGTACTATTCATTTCCTGGCTCTCTCTGCAGAAAAAAAATAATTTGAAATGTTCAACAAATGTCTACTTTCTTGAAGGGAAAGTCCAACTTTTCCACTCAAATCTCAACACTTTTCTTTGCAAACAGAAACTTATTTTGATACTTCTATTTCTACCCTTAGTTTCTCAGGACAAAGCTTCTACCCACATATCTGGTCTCTTTATTCACTATTCCTAAAATGTTCTCTTACAGTACTTGTTGGATATGGGGTGATATCTTTTTATTTAATCAGCCTCGAACCTTGGAACAAAATAGGAAATACGAACTTCCATCTTTGGTAGTTTATCTATTTGTTGTGTTTCCTTGGTTAAGTCAATTTTAGGAGTTCATTTAAAAATATTACAATTTTAAATTCAACTACTACACATCTTCTTATCATTTACATAGTCTGCATATATAAATTTCACACATTAATACTGCAAGAATTATTCAAGAAAAATTGTACTATCTGGAAAAAAAAAACTGTATCAGAGTTAGTATGACACAGAGCAATGATTCATGTATTCAAAGCATTAATTATCTAGCACACCAAGAGGGAAATTGTATTTATTTTTTGTTTGCTTGATTGAGTTCATTCATTAGCTAGATTTTCCCCAAACACAGAATACTTTCTGAGAATAAATTAAAAGCGATGGTACCTGGTCTAAATTAATTTTAATTTAGTAACAAGGAATAATGTGTTGTGGATCTCATTATGAATGCTTTTTAGAAAATGCATCTCAGGGATACCATATGTCAACCTTTAATTCTTTTCCTTTTAACCAGAATTTACTTAAGAAAACTTTAAAGACCAGCAATCCTGGACTGTTAGGAAAGAGCAGAAGCATACTCCTGAGCTGTCTTTGGCAAACAGGGAATAAGTGTTGTGGTTCAGACAGGTAATGGGTTTCTAAAAAGACAATTCATATATGCATTTAGCTGCAGAAGGAGTTCAGTATTCTATGTGCACTTTGTTCTCATCATAAAAGCAATATCTGTTCTTTGTGGACAATTAGACTGTCCACAAAGACAATTAAAATCATCTGTAACCATAATACCTAGGGGTAAACATTTAACAGTTGGGGAATTTATTTCTTCTCTTTATTCCCATGAATTCACAGTCATCCACAAAGAGAAAATTGGTCTTAAGTTGTTGCAATATGTTTTTTTCCAATTTTCTTTCACTTTACTAAGTATTATTTTTCCATGGCTTAAAATATCCTTGTAAAGGTTATATGATTCTTGTGTTGAAGAACCAACAATTTTAGAAATAAGGAAAAACAAACCAATTTAGCTATAGCCTTAAACAAAGAGAATTCAGCCCTGACATAAAATACTCTAAGTGCTGGCAATTTTCAACCAGACCTGTCCTTCACCTGCACAGGTGGGGTTCCCCGAACCACCACCCTGAGAAACGTCAATTGCCAATTAGGAAGAGCAGCCTTCAAAACTGAAAACTCAGCTTCTGCTCTGTTGGAGGCGTGCTGTGTATCAGGCATATCTGTTGCAGCAGTCTGGCTGACCCCAACGGCAACATGTGGAATGAGGCAGCGTCCGGGTGGGAGTCACACCCAGCCTTGCACTCTACACTCTGCACAGCAAAATCTGCAGTCAAACATACTTACAGAATTGTGTTTAACTTTAGGTCTAAAATATCTTTGCCCCTCTAAACTTCAGCTCTTTCATCTGTAAGTTTGTAGTGTCCCCTTGTGATTTCTAACCTTAACATTTATCCGTTTAATTCATACAGATACGATGTAAAAAATTCAATCTTCTCAGGAACCAGAACGGTAACTACTATTATCACACAAATCATCAGAATTGGGTTTTTAAAAACATATAATAATCTGAAATAAAACAAAATATACCAAAACACTAGACCCTAAATATTTTCCTCTCATAAAGTAGATCGACAACATATGTAAAGCGAATAACTTATCAATCAGCTTGTAATATTCTATTTAAATCATAAGCAGATACCATGCTTACCCAGGAGAGAGGCGAGTTGGAGTTGCTAAGAGATACTATGACTCTGTTATTAGTTCAGTTAGGGTGCTGGCCATGACCGGCAGTCTCTTGTGGGTAGAGAGACACACCAGTAAACTTCGACAAAGCAAAGTCACGATGGAAAGCTGCCCTGTCAGCAACCGCACTCAGCTCTGTTCTCAGCACAGGAGGACAACAAGGCTCACCGGGAAACTGTTCCAGTTTTCACCCCTGCGCATGACCAAGACAATGTCTTGTCTTTCTTTTCTTTTTCCTTTCTTTAAATAAAAAATTTGGAAGAATATGTAAAAGTTCTTGTTTTTCCCCAGAGCTAATGTAAGATTATTGACCTCAAAATGTCAAATTGGTTTTCACTTTACTCTCAAAGAAATATTAATTATTCATTTTGTGAAGAGAAAAATGATGTTAATGAGCAAGGACAGTTATGTGACCATAAGACATTTCAGGGGTAATTAATAATTCTAAGTCTATGGTAGGAAGCTTTCTTAAAAACTGATTGGGGCTGGGGGTATAGCTTAGCGGTTAGAGTGCTTGCCTACCAAGTGCAAGGCCCTGAGTTCGATCCCTGGCACAAACAAATAAACAAACAAACAAAAAAACTGATTAAACGAGTTTACTTCCAGAAAAATAAATCTTAAAATTATTATGCTACTAGCAGTGTAGATTAAAAAAAATACAAAATAACATCTATTAATGTGATGAATCACCAAGTACTGATATACAATATTAATATTTCTTTTGAGATGGTATCTCATTGCGTTGTTCAGGCTGGTCTTAAATTCATCATCCTCCTGCCTCAGCCTCCCCTGGTAGCTGGGATTACACGTATGTCCCCCCATGCCCAACTTAAATAATAATATATTTCTAAGAAGACTCTGTATAAAAATACATATATATATACGTATACTGTACAAATAACACAGTAATTGGCTGCTTGTATATATTACTTATAAGTTACTAAGAGTATGTATTAAAAATCAGAACAGTGCTGGCATATAAATGCTGACACATTTATAGTCTTAGCAACATATTTAGTAGAATTAAAAAATTGAACACACAAATAGGCAAATACCTCCAACTTTACATGCATTCACCATGGAATGCTATGAATGACTTTTTAAATAAAGAAAACTCATTTCCACAACAGCTGACACGCTCTTCAGGATTTCTGTTCGACTCCTGCCAATCCGAGTCCCTAGACGGGGACGCACGCGGAGCCATCTGCTCCGCCGCCGCGGCTGCACGGTCCGAGGCTCCCCGAAGCAATCGTTTCTGCCCCTCTCCCACCCGTGGTAATCTTCGCTTTGCAGCGTCCCTGGGGTGTAAGTTGAGTCTAACTTGTATCACAAATATAATTAGGTTAAGAGCTTGGCAAAATGTCTACGTGCCAAGGTAATTTTTTCAACTCCAAACTTCCAAAAATATTTATTGGTGGCTTGAATATTTTATGCTACTCCCAGCAATCTTTTCTTTCATCAGCAAAGAACTTTGGATATATACTATTAGCATAGCTTTCAATATATATATAATGTTTAAACTGAGAGAAAAATGAGGGAGAACTGTGGTGTATTGAGGTCAATTTTAACGGGGCCTGGACTTACACTGACTGGTTTGTCACTATTCTGTTGCAATTATTGTAGGTTAAAAATGAGAGATTGAGTTCAAGGTTGTCATGTAGAGGCCAGGAAAAGAACATCAGACAGAGACTGTGAAGTAAATATCATTTTGCTGGCATAATACAGAAGTTTCTAGGCTTCAGAAGATCATGTTGATCAAAGGCTCTTCCTTTCTGATCTAAATAAATTAACGCTAATGTGAGCAGGTAATGGTGGAGAACACAAGTAATATGCATTACTGTTACCCATCTGATAGGATGTCGGAAAATAAGATGGGTTAAAAGAGTGACTACATAGGCCAAGATTTAAGTAATTTGTAAATTTATAAAAACATAAAAATTAATGTGAAGGCACAGTATTTGAAATAATTAGAAATATAGTTTTTCCATAAAGACTGGTTAATCATTTGAAATGCAAATCAAAGGTTCTGAGAGAAGTTAAGTGCCATACAAAAGGAATTTTGTGGATTTTGGGTGCCGAGATTTGTATGCTGAAAAGTTAACTGAGATGGAAAGTGAACTGGTGACAACAAGAGGCATCCAGAATCCACAAGGACAGATCGATCCAAACAGTGATGGCGATCTCCGAAGATGGGAGGCCCACTGAGCCACGGTGGCTGGAGAAGGCAGTCCTGTCATACCATTGGCGATAATGACTGATGAAGGGAGAAATCAATGAGGAATTGGATCACCCAGATGCAGAGCACCGTGTAAAGAATGTGTGCATAGCTAGGTCCCCAGTAAAGGTCCAGCAGAAGTAAAAGCATGCCTAATGGGGTGGGGGAAATCAGCGACATGGGGGCTGAAAATTGAGAGGAGGAGGTTGTGAGGAAAGGGGTACCTGGTTCTGAGTCCAGGCATTTGGGAGGGAGGTTCAAGGAACAGGAGTGGAGGGATACCAGGAAGATGAGAGGCAGGAAACAGAGAAATGTAAAGGAAGTCTAAGTCAATGAGCCAAAGAAAAATCAAGATTGAAAGGACAGAACGCCTAGTTTTGCTGTTATGTCTCGAATTCTTACTGCTGCCCCCAAATGAGCATAAGCTGTTGGTTACTACAAAATAAAAGGCAGTACTCCCTTTTTGTTGAAGAAGTTGAGCCTCATCCAAGAGTGCTGGGGGTAGAGTGGTTAGGAGGATAAATGCAACCAAAGTACAAACCACCCCTTATTTCCGGCCCTCACCCCAGTGTCAATGCAGGAAGAGAAGACTGTCGCAGGGTGACAGGAAGTGTCCCGAGCCAGATCCTGAACAGCGTGCACTTCGTCCTCAGACAGCCTCTGTGTGCGAGAGGGCTTCTCAGTCAGTGGTCCCATCCCAGATTCACCCAATCAGAAGTCCTGGTGGTGCGGGCAGCAATCCGAATTTTATTTTCTTCTCTGCTGCTGATGCACAGAGAAGACTGAGAACTACAGCCTTAAGGGAAAACAGACATTAGAATAGACAGGGACACACTTTGTGGTTTAAGGTAAAGCAGGTTTCTGACCCTAGAAAGCTTCCACGGTTCTGTATCTAAGCTTCTCTTACGATGAGACAATTTTGAAAACAACTTTTAGACTGGTAATGGGATCGCACATTTACTCTCTAAAAAGACAAATGTGCCTTGTTGCAAAGAGATTTGTTTTCTTCTTTGAGGAGTACGACTTTGCAAGTACAACGGTTATGTTGTACATTTGTTAATATGAAAAGATATCTAATGAGAATTGCTTAGTGTTGCAGTTAATAAAGAACAGCACAGGTTAAACAGAAGTATTCCCAAGTTAAAAAAAAAAAATGTAAAAAAACGAAACAAGAGAAGTACATTTTGCTAAAGCCATAAAGTACTAAGCACACAAGCCCCATCTAGTGGCCTTTGCACCGAGAGTTCAGCAAGGTTTCTGAAGGGGTCCAAGCCAGCTCTAAAACCAGAGACATCTGAGAAGTGTTTGTTCATTTCCGATGCCCATTTTTGGATTGGGTCTCTAAATTTGGGGGGGTTGATTTTTTTGAGTTCTTTATATATTCTAGATGTTAGATCCTCGTCTGAGGGGCAGCTGGCAAAGATTTTTTCCCAGTCTGTGGCTTTTCGTCCTGCTTTATTAATGATTTCTTTTGCTGTGCAAAGGTCTTTTAGTAGGATGAGGTCCCAAACACTGATTCTTTGTATCAACAAACACTTCTCAGATGAAGAAATAAAAATGGCAAATAAACATATGAAGAAATGTTCAACATCACTGGTCATTTGAGAGATGCAAATCAAAACATTGCTAAGATTCCATCTCACTCCAGAAAGAACAGCTATTATCAAGAAATCAACCAACAACAAGTGGTGGTGGGGCTGTGGAGAAAAAGGTACCCTCCCCCACTGTTGGTGGGAATGTAGACTAGTCCAACCACTATGGAAATCAGTATGGAGATGCCTCTAAAAACTAAATCTAGAGGCTCCATGTGATCCAGCTATTCCCCTGCTTGGTATCTTCCCAGAAGAACTGAAAACCTCATACCACAGAGATATATGCACAACCATGTTCATAGCAACACAATTTGTAATAGCTAAATCTTGGAAACAACCCAAATGCCCAACAATTAAGGAATGGGTAAAGAAGATGTGGTTTTTCTACGCAATGGAGTACTACTCTGCCATAAAAAAGCATAAACTAGAGTCTTTTGTGGGTAAATGAATGTACCTTGAGAACATACTCTTAAGTGAAATAAATCAGTCATGCATCAGTACACATAGAATTGTTTCTCTGATACGAGAAACCATAAGTGTACATAAAGACAAAGAGGCATAATAGATACTAGGTAAAAGAAAGTTAATATTCAAAAGAGAGGAGAACTAGAAGGGCAAAAGAAGGAAGGGAAAAGGGAGAGGGGAAAATGGAAAAATGTAAATAAACCTGCTGTAAATAAGGAAAGGGGGGGAACCAAAATACATCATGTATAGGTACAAAATAACTATACTAAATGGGATCATTATGTATACAATGTACCAGTGCATGTTCTTCGTAAAAAATAAAAATTCAAAAAAATAAATAAAATAAAACCAAAGACAAAAATAGGAGCGCTTCAGCAGCAGATACAGGAGCACAGCCCTCAGCGGCACAGCGCGGTCAGCGCGACGTCTTAGATAAACGGTCCTCAATGTGGTGAGACTCTACTCCCAAATTCCAACATCATCTAGAGCCAGAAAGAAGGGAACGCCTATTGACAATGATGTGTCAAGCCCCACCTTAGCTGTTTTTATACATCTGTGGATATATACTATGTGGTATAAATACAGAGATATGATTATGGATATGGACATGGATAGATACATAGGATTAGGATATACAGGCCATTAAATCTGGAAATAGGTAAATAAATAGTGTGTCGTGTGATAAAATCCAATTTTCTATGTTTCCAGAATACTCCAATTAAAAAATGTTCAAAGTGGGACTTCTTTTAAAGTCACCCAGTGTGTTATTTCTGTACTTAATATTGCTATCTCATTTTCATACTCTATGTTATTGCTATTTCTTGTATTTCACATACTATTTTAAGTTTCTTAAAGAATATAAGCATTTCACACTAATATATTTTACCAACATGGTATATAATAAAATGATTAATAATTCTTCATTAAGTAAATAAATATGTGGGTGTATGAATGAATAGACAATTTATTTAAATAGATGATCTAAGTAGATGATTTACTTAATAAATGATTTATTTATCTTTGTATTTCCTGTATATGTATAATCTATAAACACACACACTCAAAAACATATTGCATTGATAACAAAGAGAAGGAATCTTATAGCCCCAAATGGGATTATCCAAAGATGTCTTAGTTTTGTCTTGTACATTCTACAAATACTTCCTGACTCATGGTAAAGTAACTATTGATTATATCAAAGGGCCTTAATAAGAGGAGACGAATATTCATAGAAATAATTACAATACACTATGGAAGGCGAAAAATGGTTTGTTTGGTTTGTTTTTGTTTTTTTGATGCTGGGAAATGAACTCATCTACCACTTGAGCTAAATCCCCAATGTGAAAAATGGTCTGCAAGCATCACTGGTTCTTTACTCTTGGCAATTTAATGGAAGGAATGACATTTTATTGGAAGCTATAAGGAAGACTTCATTAAAATGACTCCTCCCCCCAAAAAAAAATCAGTAAAATTTGAATAAGAAATCATGATGGAAGGCATTTCGTTAAGAGGAACGAATTACGAAAAGGGTCGTTCAGGCCTCAGGCCAGTATTCCCGTCGGGCTTGTGCTCAGGGCACACAGTGGGGCAGCAGAAGCCACGGGGAACCGAAGCCTGGAGGGAAGCGGTCAGTGCAGTACAGCTGTTACACACCAGAAAACACTCGAATCAACACAGCCAAGCAGAATTAAATGGAGCTAAATTGAAGGCAGCCCAAAAAAACCACCAAAACAAACTTACAGGCCCTGATAATAAAGGCAGAGAACTATCTCTAATATATGTCATCCTACTATAGCAAAATTCACTAATAATTGATTTAAATGCGAGTTGAACTGTATTCTCACACAGTCCAAAGTTCTCAGCATATAGAGGACAAAAATATTCCCTTTGCATTAGTTTTCAGATTAATGCCATCTATAACCAAGAACTAATTTTGACCAAATAAGTCTTAGTGATGATACAGATTACGTGTAATTAGCACCAAATATTGCTGCTTTGACTGCTACCATGTTTCTAGTATGATTAGCAGGTATATTCAAAATAATATGTATCTTAAATTTTCCCATTAAAACCATAGATCTATTAGCTTCTTTTTTTTTTTAGAGGAAAAAGGGCAGAAATGGGTTTTAATTGTTTTAGGGTTGTTTAATAGCTTACCCTAAACTGCTGCAATTGGAAAATTAGTTTCAGGCATCGTATTGCACATTTATAGTTTTGATGCAAGTAAAACAACATGTAGGGTAGTATCTCCTTTAAGTAATGAGAAGAATGGTCTTTCTATAAAAGGCTGTTTTCTCAGAAAGTATTTTCAAGGTGACATGTCTGTTAAATGAAAGAAGCGTTAGATGAACAAAGGAGACATAAAATTTACTATGACTATAAAGCATATGAAAAATTTCACATATGCTGAGATATCCTCCATTTTTTACTAGTTTATTTTATCCTCTAGAACTCTTTTAAAATTGGTTCTACGTCTCAGATTTCCCAAAACTGAATTTAAAGTTTTATCTAAGAGTAAATTCAAAAGGTTATGTTCTGTTTTCTGTTTTCAATACTGTGAACCATCTCATGGCTTTACAAATCCTTGTAAATTTTACATTTTAGAAATGTTACCCTAATGATTCTTATGTGGCTGTGATTTTTATTGTCTGTTTTAAAGCCACTTTCTTCATGTACGTTAGTGTAACACACAATCCAGTTTGATGCTACTACTTCAAATGGGAACTTCTGTTCTCCTGAATCCGCCTCGCACAAGGAATGTAAACATCATGTACTGCAAACATATACTAATACAAAATAAATAAAAAGAAAGACAAAATGGATTGAGGAACAAAAATGTGAGGAACAGTAATCCTGGAAAGTAGTCAACTGCTGTAATTCAAGAAGTCTCACTGTAACGAGACACAGCGATAAGGGTAGAAGACAAGAATATGGGTGTAGGAATGTGAATTTTAGGTGCACATATACAAAAAAATTCATAGATTTTTTAAGAAGAAGCTTGAAATATTAAACATGTTTTTTTAAAGAACAAAATTTGAGGGAGAGTTTGAAGTTATGGAAAAAAATAGATATAATTCACAAAGCAAAGTCTTGAGGGTTACAATTGTAGGTAGTTAGTGTACTTCTATGTGTGGCCAAGGGGATGAGCAAGAAAAGAGAAGCGATAGAGACAAACGTGAGTATCTTGCAGAACAAAGTTGAGAAAATTCTCATTAAATGTGGAGGTTAGAGAGTTAATGTCTTGGTAAAAGATTCTGGAAAGACAGAACAGAACAGGTGTCTAGTACTTTTCCCATGGAGTACTGTATGTGAAGGGCAACTGTCTGGGGAGGAAGAGGTATAAAGTAAGTTTGCCATGGTTCGAAAATTAGGATTATATGACTTCAAAATAATACAAAATTTAATAACTTGAAAGTTCTTATTGCTTCTTTTTCTACATGAATATACCATTTCTTCTTATTCGGTTTCTGAAAAAAACAGACAAAAACAATCAACAGAGATTGCTAATTCTGATTTTGGAAAACAATTACTTTTGATAGAAATACGAACACGTGAGTTTGTGAAAAAGCTGGTAGTTCAATATCCTCATTAAGAGAAACTCTTACTTTGTAGGGAGAGGAAGTCCTATCTTACAATAAATCAACATAATCAGAAAATAAATTCTTGATAATGTCTCAAATCAACACTAAGTACCACCATTTAGATAATTTTATGTATGAATTTTCAGTGCATTAGAAATTAAAAGAAAAGACATTCTGCACATTTTTCTGAATATAAACATTGAAACTAGAGTGTTCATTCATTTAATAAAAAAAGAAGATTTTTTAAAGCTATCCATTTATTTCAGAATAAATACATATTGCTTCTGATATGAAGTGTGATTAAAATATAAGTAAATGTTTTAATTAAAGAAGTATTACAGTGAAAGAAAAACCATCCTGGATCCCCTTCAAAATACTCTGCCTAGCTTTGAACCCACTTCTGGAACTCTTCCTCCATGAGTGTCTTCATAAGGTGAGTGTGAAAAGCACGGTGAGTGTGAGCAGCACGAGGCAGGCTCATGAAAGCTGTACAGTGCGCACACATTCATCCAATTCACCAGATCTGATCCAGAGGAGAGTTCCGGCTCTTCCTCAAAGGCGAAATGACAACAAAAGGTAGATATGTCGAATTGATTCAGGACCTTAAGGCAGCCATGAGAGGGTAACCACATAGTCATGAAGGGGGACTTTCGGAACTGCTTCAGACAGAGGCAAGAACGGTGGAAGAAACGGATTCCGAGCCAGGCAGAGTATCGTAAGGGGATTGATGTCAATGTGTCTTTTACTGCAATAATTTTAAAATCTAGATATTCACCATATTATTCAATCGTAAAACATGAGTTACTTTTACCACGTTACAAATTCAGCATTCTACTAAGTGCCTTCATTTTCCTAGATCTACTCTCCATACACAACCGTGATATTAAAATAGATTCCAAAATACACTCTTAAATTATATTTAAAGTGACTATGTTAAATTAAGAAAATTGTTTCCAACTAAGTTAAAAAATTTAAGTGCTCAACAAATACAACTAAATAAATAGGTCCAAATGCTCATAATCTACATCACATAAATAATGTATTTTTGAATGAGATTTTTATTTTGCCATCAAGAACATTGTACTACTTCAAATTATGAAATAAATTGTTCCTTTATAACTGTTACTTGTTGTAGCTGCACTAAGTCTTATATATAACTTTTAGGGGAAAAATACCTATAGATACCAGATTTAAAATTTTACATTTCCCCTGTCACCTCACAAAGGTTATAAAAAGAAGAGTTAATACTAAATAGAAGGTAAGAAATACAATATTTATTGTCTATGTTGAGATTTGTAGCATCCAAAATCAATCTTCAAAGTGCCAGTGTTGTAGTTTAGTACATTTTTGTTGTCTTTTAGTGATTTATTGTAAAACTGTCTTTGAAATATAACGTAGATTAAGACAAATGAAAGATTTTCATGGGAAAAGGAAATGCATCACGGAGCACTGTGAATTTTTAAACCTCAAAGATTTAAAGATGGTCTTGGAGCTTGGATAGTAGATTCTTTAAAAATGCATGCTGAAGACACAGGGCGAGTTGCCATTGGACGTCCCAGGGCGAGAGTCTCCTGTGTATCCTTGGTCACGCGGAAGGGATCCTCCACCTAGGAGCAGACTTCTCCATCGGGACTAGGAGCTCACTGGCAGAATCATGAGTGGAGGGAAGAAAAGAAGGCCAACCTTGGGATGCGAGTCACGGTTGACCCTCACCGAGGGACAGCTCCCCAGTCAGCTCACATCACACACTGCAAGCTCAAGGAATCCACGCAAGGTGTGAACCTCCTTGTGCACCAAACGATGCGGCACGTTCACTTACAGCCTTCTCAGTTTGAGACAAAAAACCCTTCTTCCCATTCTGCGCCCTTCTAAACTGACAGTGAAAACCAAAATTGAAGTAAAATAAATAAAATTAAGTTGAACTGAGAGGTTGATTGAAAACAACATTTGGCCTTTTCTGCAAAGCTTGGAGCCTTGTGAGCAACGTGGCACTGAGAAGGCAGAGTGGGATGGGGAGCTTTGTGTCCAAGGCAGCACCCGGGACAATAAGAGCGGGCTGTGGGGCATTCAGTTTAGTTATAAATTACCCAAAGCTACCCTCTAAACCTACTTCTGTACCTCACAAACATTAAAATATGCATGTCTTATCTGTTGTTTTTATTCTAATTTCCATCACTGCTTATACAACTATACTCAAAGGAGAAAACAGAAAATATAATTTTTGTAATATCTTTTCATACATTGTTACTTCTATTTTCTAGATATCTCTCTCAAGTGGATGTCATACAGCTAATCATTATATTGTATTTACCCATTTCACTTGAGAAACCTGTGGAATCTGAATTTTTATATTACTTAAAAATCAGGCCTTTTCTTCTGAGTGCTAAAAACTATTTACAATTTGTCATTACTAAAAAATTCTTTCAGTTTCAATGCCCAATTATGAACATTTAAATAATGCAAATATTGATCATGAAATATAACTTGTTACAATCTACTGGATTACAGTGAGTTGTTAATAAGCCACAATGCTGCACCTACAATTAGCTTTTCATTTCTCTGATGGAATAATCAGGATGGTAGGATCTTAGCTAAAAGATGATTTCATATCAAACTACATACTTAACTATGGGAAAAAAACACACACACCTTGACCTTTTTGTTTGACTTTGCCTACTGAAAAATTGTTTTATGCATTGTAAATAAAAATTCACGATTCAGGGTGTGTTTGTATATGCGTGTGTGTGTGTGCGTGTATGTGTGTGTTATTGCACAGCAGACTGCGATGTTCTTAACAGAGCATAAAACAGTTTTTCTAAAGGGACAGAGCCAAGATCACTACTCAATGATTACTGCTTCCGTAGGAACGATTTCTCACGATTGCTTCAGGCTTCTTGCATCTTTGAACAAGGATCATTGATACGCAAGTGTTAAACAATTACACACACACACACACACACACACACACACACACCACCCCAACAGCACCAATCCAGGGCTGATCTGTTCTCCCTTCCAGTCAATCCACAGACTTTTTTTTTTTTTGGGGGGGGGGTGACAGGGATCAAACTCAGGGCTTTGGGCTTGCAAAGCAAGCACTCTAACAACTGAGCTAAGTTCCCAGCCCCCAATCCAGACTTTTTCAGCACAAATGCAAACTATAAATAGTCCGTTGCAATACATGTTTATTACGTTCACTTCACAGTCTCTTGGGAACATAGTTACCCTAGACACTTGAAATTAATAAACCTAGTTTGGGCAATAAAAGTTCTCTAAGGGTCTTTGTCTAAGGAATTTTATGATAAAATTGCTTTCAGCAAGACCAATTATACCTAAGATCTTTTCTAAGTAACAACTATTATTTTATAATATGCCCTTCCCTGAAACATAATATTTGAGAGATAAAATGGACTTTGTGAGCTTTGCTGGATTTTAGAGGGCTAAGATCTGAGACATGTTCAAGGTTCCTGAACATTAGAAATAGAATCTAATTAGGGGTCATGTTTCTTTGTATATTGTCCAGTGCACTTCATCTATGAAGCCTCTCACTTTATTGTACAATGCCGCTGGAGGTCCTCGAAAGAATCCTTGCTATGTAAGAAGCAGATAGCTGAATTGAACACTACCTTTTAGCAATTCCTTGTTCTGGGATTTAGACAAATATTTAGAAATATCCTTCCCCACGATGTTTCTCTCAATAAGTTTCTTTTGCAATTTCCTATTTTACATGGATATGCAAAAATAATTCGAAAACTTTAAAAATAAGACATGGGTTTTCTTACACACAATCTGCTGAGTCTATTCTAATGTTCTTCCTGAGCAGGGCTCTGTTTCCTGGCTCTGAATTGTGGCTCTTCTGCATGCTAAATGGAGCTATTGTAACTCAGGCTAAAAGACTCCAGATAACTGTGCCAAATCAGGAAAAGAATATTACATATTACATAGTTTTGTTAAGAACAAGTAAATTAATACATGGATATACCCAGAATAGGAGGGCTGGGTATTAAAATTGAGTACCACTCAATAAATATTATCTATGATTTTTAGAAAGTCAATTTACTCATAATATTATTTGAAAACTCAAATTTCATATATTATAGTTTATAATCAATAATCTTTGGAATAGCAGATTGTAACTATCTTTAAGATTCTTGCCATTATTCACAGAACAGGAAGAAGTCTAGCTGAATTATGCAATAATGACAAGTTGAGTTCAAAAATACCAAGAAATCCTGGAGTAAAATCAATCCCCCCAAAATATAATAGCGTCAATATTCTGCACGTTGGGGTAATGAGATATTCAATGAAAACTGATGTTAATTTTTTCACATCATAATTTCCAAATTCTATTCATCATTTTTATATTTCATTAGTTCCATTTTACTTTGGTGTAGTTTTATTTTATTATATTCCCTGTGATGATTTAAAAAATACTAGACTTTAGTCATTCACATATTCACAATTAATTTAATAAAGATTTTCTAAGCATCGATGCTCATGTGCTTTATTTGATTCCACAGATGAAAGATCACTTAAGACATGGAAACAAATTCTAGAAATTCATGGCCCATGAGAAAATAAATAATCGATAAGAGAACTACACTTTCAAGATCTAGACATAGGTAGAGTGGAGTTAGTAGACAGAGTGACCAAGTTCACTTGAGGAGATGGATAAATCACTATAAAAATAGTAATTTACTTTTTACTTACACCATCAACATACTGTCCTTTGATTACTGTGACAGTTCTTAAACTGCTCTCTCAAGTTGTAATTTTGTTTGTTTGTTGGAACTGGGAGTCAAACTCAGTCTTCACATTATTCCCATGACTAGTCACATATCCTTCCTATATGACCCCGAAAGATCTGCTTTCCTCAATAAAATTCTTCATTCTGCACCATAATTTCCTGATTACTCATTTTCATTTCCTCTAACTGCACTATAATTTCCAAATTACTCAGAAAATTTGCATGGTGACTAGCACAGAATAAGACCAAGAAAGTGTTTGCTGAATGAATGTAGGCATGAAGAGATGTTGTACAGGAAAGGGGTTAACTTCTAAGAACAGTTAATTATGGGCTTAGGACCATAAAGACAAAGCCATTAGTGACTCAAAGATAATTTGGAGCTCAAAATGTGTATGAAAGTAGTGCCATGTAAATCCCTTATGAGTTTCAAATATAGTTTAGATTTCAGGAAAAAAAGGATTCTACAGAATGTACTTGTAACCTAGAAATAACAGTAATTAATAATTACTCTGATGTGTCATGATATAAAAATCTGTATTATAATATTTTGCATACGTATATTCGGAAAATTGGAATTAATTTTATATATTACTTTATGAGTAAATGTAACTATTTACACTCTGAAAAACAGCACGTGACTCAAAGTTATAAGGAAATGAAGTCAAATACAATTAAAAACTACCCTCCAGCAATGAAAATTGTGTTAATGTGTCTCCTCCAAAATTAAGACATTACATATTAATCTAGAAAGTTACACTCTTAATTTCAATGCTTTTCACTTCAGTTTAACAATTAGCACTCAGTGATTATGCTTTGCTTACTAATTTTTGCTCGCAATAGCACATTAAACTAATGTAAAAAATTCCATTCATGTCTCCAGGTGAAATTATGAGGTTATTTATATAATGTACAAATACTTGTAATTGTTGAAGAAAACTAAAATTATCAAATTCACTCCTCTATATTGTAACTTAGTTTTGATCCTTGTATATAAACATATTTATATTCATTTGGTTTTGGGGATAATATTCTTGATTAACATTAATGTCAGTATTTTTAATTCATTAAAAAATCTGGTTTTCAATGTTCATTAAAATGTGTCTTAGAGACATGTAGATGTTGCTCATACCAACTCGTGCATTTCAGAACATATTCATGAACTGTTTCATGTTTGGGGGGATTGTGGGAAAGGCTGTGAGGCAGCTGTTCTCAAGTTTTATTGGAAATAATGATTATTTATTATGCTTGTTAGATACGAGTTCCTGAACTCTTCTACTAGAAATATTGTTTCAGTATTGGGGGTAGTGTTTTAAATAAGCGCAGGGATAATTCTTTTTGTTTGTTTGTTTGTTTGATGCAGGGTCTAGCTATGGAGTTCAAGGTGGCCCTGAATTCACTATGTAGCCCAGGCTGGTCTTGAACTCACAGTGATCCTCTTGCCTCAGCCTCCCAAGTGCTGGGATTACAGGTATGTGCCACTGCACTCTGAGATAATTCTTCATGATCAGAAATAGTTTTGTTTGTGCCTACAAAGGTAAAAAGATACTGCCTTGCTTGCCCTGAAAGATCTTACATCCCATTACGGTTATTATATCTCATACACAAAATTATACTATTCAGTGAGCCACAGGTGCTAATAAAGGTTTTGATGCTGGAGGTGAGAGTAAAATCATTCCTTAGAAATATATATCTGACAAACACAGGATGTTACAGAAAGAATTTGACTGCATTTTACAGAGTTAATTGAAATATTCCAAGTCTAGGATGACCTGGCATTAATAATAGTGAAGAAATAGTTCATAGACTTGAACTTTGTTTTCAAGAACCAGCAATGTTTCATATCTTCTACTTTAGTTCTCTTTGCTTTTTATTTACTGTGTTTATTTATGAATTAATTGTCCTGCCTCTCTCTTTCCCAGCCCTGTACAGCTGGTTCCATGAAAATCGTAATAGTCCTCATAGACGCAATTTTACATACTAGCCTCATTGACAGAGCTCGGCACAGGGCCAAATTAAATCAATGACTCAGGGCATCCAGGGCTGTTCCCTGAGGGTAGCTTTCCCTAGAATACATTTATTTTGCCTATTCTCTGTTCAGTATCTCCAAGCAGGAATGAGCTATTTCATCTAATTTTCTATGTGATTATTTTCCTCTGGAATTTGGGAGGAAATGGTAAAACAGATGTTAGTCTCACAGTAAAATATACATCCACAGAAAATTGTAATAGTCTGATTGCTTTGAAAACAAGCAGGAAGATAGCATTGGTTTTCAAGTAATAGGTATGTTTACTTTAACTTTATACAGTTAACACCAGCTGTATCTGATGAAGCCCAGGCCCAAAACAAAAACAACAACAACAAAACAAAAACAGAAATCATCTGACAGATAATTTAATACAGGGACTGGTATGAGGACATTTAGAGGTAAGCAGAATAAAAAAGGACATTGAGGAATACGGATTTAGTAAGTAGTCAAAGCACCCATCATTTCTAGGGTTGAAGAAAGGGATGAGCTAGGAAAATAGGATTCTAGGGACTTGAAAGGGAAGCAAACACTTGAGGCGGGCAAGTGGAGTAGAGCTCAGAATGAAGTTCAGACCTTCGGAGATGCCATGTTGGTTTACTCGGATTAGCCATGGTGGCGCCGAGGGAGTCTGAATTGTCCGCTGATCTAAGAGGTAAAAGTGTGTGCAGGCAGAGGGGATCTCTGCTCTGGATATAATGTTGACAGAAACAGAAACGGGAGGGAACTGCTTTCCTTTCTCCTTTCTTTTTATCTTCTTCTAAAACCTTTCCTTGGCAGAAAAAAAATAATGGTATACTAGCTGGCAAAGGAATCTGTGAAATATAATTTATAGATCTCATGCAATTTAGGAAGTTTATTGAAGAATTTGGGAAAGGCTGTTTGCATAATTGCAAAGACTTCACAGAAGGGCGGACTCGGCACCAACGAACCAGGTACGTATCAAGGACAAGACTAGAGGAATCTTGTGACTTGCAAGGTATGTTTCTGACCAAAGACAGTAGAGTTGAGTGCCACCATTCATGTCACCGAGAAATTTTAATGTGGTCAGAAATATCTCCATGTCTTCAGAAGAACTGAAATTGGCGTGTGAAATGACAAAAGACTAAACGCTGCTGTTCAGCTGTTGACAGCGTTTGGCACTGAATCGCCTTTCTTTCCTCAAAGGTTCACTTCTCTGGTGGCTTAAGGTCTCCTATCTCAACAAAGAACCACACCATCAGTTTAAGAGGAGTGTTTCTACACGGGTGAGCACGCAGAGCAGTGCGATGAAGACAGTTCAGGCAAAAGAAGCTGAAATACTAAACTAAAAAAGTGGCAGTGGGAATAGAAAGGAGAGAAAATAGGAGAATACACTTGCAGTAAAGGCAATGTGCCTGATACAGAGTGGAGGGTGAGGGAAGAGGATCAGAGTGCAGTGTCTGTACTCTTGGCTTTGGAGGATGGGAAGGAGTCAGTGTATTAGCTAAAAAAAGGGAAACTAAAATTTTGCTTAGGGAAGAAAGTTATTAAGTTTCATTATAGATTTGTCACTTGGATCTGGAGCTAATTGTTCACTAATTATCACTGAACTTTGTACTATTTGTGCCTTGTTTCTTAAATAAATGGATTTTCCTCTGGCGTTCTTTGCAATTGAGTAAATTATTGTGACATAATTTCCTACAAAATAAGGCCCAAACTACCACCCGGGCCAATTCTCTCTGTTCTGTAGTGCAAGGTCTCTGGCTACCTTCCTAGCCTCTTCTTTCATTGTCTCCTCAACGAGTATTCCCAGGCAGAATACCCGCCTTCCGCTTCCTTGATAACACAGTGATGTTGGAAACATTTATGCCTTTCTAAATGTTCTGGGATTAATTTTACCCCACTATTTATCTGCGATCTTCTCTGAAAACCTAGTTCAAGTATAATTTCCGAGATGCTGTTCTTGGAAAAATCTCCAGAGAATTATTTTCTACCATTTATTGCTCTTCTGTTACTCAAATTTTTCCATGTGCTATAATTTCAGTTTTACATTTACCTATGTATCAGTGCCTCCTTCTAGACCCAGAGTACCTTAAAATTATAAAGGTAACATACATGTGTTTAGAAGACATGCCAGAAACTTACATCTCGGACACTGACAAAATATTATTTGTTAGGAATATAATGAGATACTTCAGAGAAATCTAGTATCAAAATACAAAAAAGGGGGCAGAAAAGCCAACTCTGATAATAAGAAACACAGACATGGTGAATAAACAAAAAGTGACGACCAAGTTCACCAGTAATCAGTGAAATGCACATTAGATTAAGACAGCCTTAAACTTCCCTTCAACTTTACGAAACTTTAAACATGTTCACTTTTTCTAAACTATCAGCCCCTCAACTTCCTGTCCTTGGAGTACATACTTTAGAGAATTCGTTAATATAAATTCTTTCTCTGCCCCGTTGAGGTATACACCTCCCAGCTTCTTGCCAGTTTTACAAGCCACAACTCTCTTTTTTTAAAGACCTCAGCCATCCCTATGAAATTTAAGCATCAAGAGAGGACCCCGTCTCCCAATTTCTGTGGCAGGCTGGGTGCCTAATCTTCATAACCACCGATTAGCAAACAGAGAGGGTAACCTAATTACAATGAGCATTCTCACCACTAATACTGCCCCAATATTGTTCCACCAGGTCACCAGAAGGCTTAAAACTCTCCTATATTTGATTCAATGAAATCATTTTTTCTCTTTTACTGTAATAGTCTTGAATAATGGCTTTCTTGGCTATTTTATTCTGTCTAGTGCATTTACCCTCAACACACATGAAGATATTTATTTCTATTTAGATACAGAATTTGGCAAAAATTAAAAAGTCTACAGATATGCAATTATGGTAAAAATTCAAAAATAGTTTTCTTCTAGTGCTGGTGCAAATATAAATTGATACAATTGCCCTGAACACCAATTTTACAACTTGAAATAATACGTACTCACATGCACAGAAAGGCTTGTCTGTGGGATCATTTGTATTCATTAAATTTGGGAATGGTAGATAATACATTGTGATATAGTCATACATCAGTTGTGACAAAGTATTTTTCATTAGCTGAAACATAATTGGGGCATATAAGTTTCAAAACACTGCTGTCTAATATCAAACAACTACAATGGAAGTGGACTTAAGAACTAGTGGGATAAAGATAACAGAGATCTAGGAAAGAGGATATGGATAAATGTAAGGGTGAGAGACAGGCCACATCAATACTGGCTTTTCAATAACCACACTCTGTGCAACAGAATGATGTGGGATATGAGTTTCTCTCTAGTTTTGAGGACAGTTACATGGCATCAATACAATCAGGATAAAATTTATCCAACAATATTTTCTTGAACTTTGTTTTTTTACTTCCTCTGTTAATCGTATAATCACATTCAGCATTATGGCATTCAGAAAGATCCTAACTTCTTCGTTTTACATCCTCTGGAATGGCACAGATTTAGCTGAGATGTTACAGACTAGCTGTTTGAGCTGAGATGTAAGCTAGGAGGCTTCCGTGAGCTGTAATTAATGAGTCCTCACTTTTCACCGCAGTGATTTAACATCAGTCTAAGCCAGTGCAATGAAAATCATCACTTAGGCATTCAAAGACAAACTCTTTTATTAAGACTCAGTTCTATTATTTAAATCCACGACTATGATATATAACTTTTTAAGAGGATGAAGGATGGTTTTATGTGATTCATTAGGTAATCACATTTCATTACATACATTCTCGTTAACAAAACAGCAAGCAGCTAGGATGAGTCTCAACTATTTATAAACCGAAATGGAAATGTATAATCAGAGCAATATTCATAGTGATCACATATTAATTAAAATATATTTATCTTAGATATATATTTCAGTTCTCTTTAGTATAATTTTCATCAGTTCTGTACTGACGAATTAGTCGGTAATTTTGAAGTATTTACACACAATTTTGAACATGGAACAAGACCGGAAAGTATGAGTTTTTCTATGATTTTATCATACAAACTTTCATCCGATTCTTCAGTATTAGGCATTTGCAAAATGTAGATCAAAGTACAGAGTTATTAGTCAAGACTATATGTGATGTGTTATAAAAGTTTTAATCTATGTAGCCCTACAAAGATGATTTATTTTTATAAATGGATAAAGTAAATACACGATGAGGTACTGAATAACTTTCAGTACATTTTTCTTATTTTTGGAATAACCTATAAATAGACTAATATTCAGTGCTTTGCAAAGTAAGTCGAATATATGTTATTTTAATCAAACTTGGTGATACTGTAATTTTTAAAAAGTAACATACTCTTAATATACGTGTTTGGAACTATTTTGATAGTATACAAATCTCAATATGCATGATCTGACTCAAATTATATTGGAAAGAAAAAAATCATCAACATGACCATGAAAATCATAGGAAATAATTCCTACAATGGGAATAAATAGTTTTAGTAGTTCTGGAAAGAAAAGTGAAATTGTATCCTTTGAACTTTCCCTACCTCCATGTGTAGTTGAGGTTTTGAAGCAAAAGTGATTAACAAAGGACCATTTTTCTTTTTCTGTGCACATGGAATAAAATAATGTCCTCCAAGGCCATTCTTAGTGTCATGATGCAGATTAATTTTTTAGAGGCTGAAATAAGGTTACTAAGTGAGAAATCCAAAACACAATATAAAAGTTAGCTCTATTCACTCTAGACTATAAAAGATCAACCAAAAATTATTTCTAGATCTAGCAACTTGATATTCCAATGTATTATCCTACGCTTTTAAAATTAATTTTATTAATCAAATGCTTCCTGTTTCTACAAGCCTATGTCTTGAGATATCACTGGAAAATGCTTTATAAACTGGACGGTGCTATCAGTGGGAAGGTAACTTATTGTTATTGTTATTATAACTGAGTAAGAAAGCTGTGGAACGTTGTGCAGAGAGATGATAAAGTTGAGAAATGAATTTGGGGTCCTCAAATGTTTAGAGTTTGAGATGATGCTTACAAGGAGACAACTGACATCTCATGAAATAAGAAGAGAACAAATAGGAAAACAGTCCTTCTAAAGACAGATGTTGAATGGGTGGCTGGGCATCTATTCAGGAAGGTCTAGGGATCAGAATACTGCAGCGGGACTCTGCATGGTTCACTTTGTGTGAACACACGTCATGACCATCCCACAGCGACTCTTTGCTGCCACCACTAGGAAAAATCATTGCCACAAATAATGAGTAGGCATTGAGGTCATTTATAGGTTTTTTTAAATGAAAGTATAACTTTCTTGAAAACGCTAAACATTACACAATATTGTATAGGCAATGATATATATGATCGAGCTTAATTATAAGTAATATAGAGTTTAACTGTGTAAACAAATTTGAAGACTAAAAATCATTCTACTTTTTTTTTTTTTTACGAATTCCTTCTATCTAAAGCAGCTTGTCATCGAATTCATTTTCCTTCAGATTATTACCCTGAAACACCTTCTCACAATGAATTTACTCATGGGTGATGTATTTTTTAAGCAGCGATATTGCAATATAAATCACAACTTTGCTTGAAAATTTTAAGCAATGCTGCTACAGAGTTTCAAAATTATACATGGAATAGTTTCCTTATAGTCTGTCCTTAGTAGAACTCTGGTATGGGGTTTCAACATTTAGAGCTGTCGAAGTTTAGAGAGATTAGAAAAGCAGTCATACTGTTGAGAAGGTGCTGATTTTAGTGATACTAGGCTTACTCTGACGCCTAAAGAAGAGTATTTGCTCTCACCACTGGTTTTTTAACTCATGAATTAGCTGCTGTGAAAGGGCAGGTCCAGGTCGGGTGGGAAAGGGAGGGATGGAAGTTCAAAGCCATGAAAATCCCAGGATTCCCAGTTACTAGTAAAACACCCAGTTCTATGGAAAGAGGCCAAATTTCATATACTAAGAATGTAGCAAACATTCCCCTAACATTGTAATCTTTAAACCATTCTACTGGGACATAAACATATTCTCAGTTTCTTGACTGAAAACTATTATGGTACAGATGGCTTCTTTCTGTAAGGACTTCATTAGTTAACATTTAGTAATAGTCTACAAGTAGGATTACAAATAGGGATAGTTTAAAAAAACTTTAAAATATTAAATAATTTGGTAGCATTGGTGATGAAAACAAAACAACACCTAAAAGATATATAGACAGTTTGGTGGTGGAAGTAGGCATATGGAAATGTATAGACTCCTATGCTGTCTGAAATAAATATGAACAAAAACTGAAACAGAGCATAATTTCAAGTGTACTTAGGAAAATATCAATTATTATTCATTTACATAAATGAAACAAACACCGAATTTACAGAATATAACAATAGTGTTATTCCTTATAACTATACATATGTAAAACTTTATCTAATCTGATATTTGAGTTAATACATTAACTGTGTTCTACCTAGATTTTACAAAAAATAAACATAGATGTAAGGAAGAAATGGTGGTATGTTCCAAACTCTCAACAAAAACCACACATTAGTGAATTTCGTAGAGTGTAATATTTTTAAATCATTAAGATTGCACATTTTTAAGTCACTAAAGGGCAGTTTAATTTGCTTTACCAATGTATCAGACTGGCCCTGACAGGCAAAACATTATAGTGATTTTTAAAAATAGAAATGTGACCTACACTTTGATACTTTTCTTATCCCTCTTTATTTCAGCATGCTATCCACAGTGGTTTCCTAACCACTTATTAAAAAATTGAAAGGTAGTAGCTATAAATGCTTAGAAACATAATAAGAAACCCACTCAGAACAAGGAGATGTGGATTTTTTTCCATGTTTTCCTGGAGTTTCTGAAAATCATCTGTATCCTAATCTATCCAATGCTGATGGGTGATTGTTTGTACCATAACTGTCCATTTCAGCAGTAATAGAAACAAAAGTTTTGAAGTTAAAAGGAAGACTCATCCTTTGCACCTTGACAAGTATAGTTTTGTGAGAAAAATGTAGTTGAATGTCCTTTACTGTCTCTAGTTCCTTCATGAAACAAACCGTGAGAGTTGAGACAAGTCTCTGACAAGTCTTTGAGCTTATAGGTAAGTTCAAAAAGTGCAACATCCCATAAAGATGCCATTTCTATACTACACACACACAAACACACACACACTCCCTAGATAAAATTTCAACTGTGCAATAATTTTTTGCAACAACTTTAATGCCTTAAATATCTAACATTTAAACGACAATGAAATTATAGTACATATCAGTACTCTAAATAGGATGAAAATAAAAGATTATTGAATTCAATATTACGTTAATCAATGTCATAATTCCTAAGTACAATAGAAGACATCTAATTAAGAGTAATTTTGCTCTAATGAAAATCTTTTAATTTCATTTTCTTCTGTTTTTTTTTTCCCCTAAACATCCAAAGAAAGATAAAAAAAAGAAAAAAAGAATCTGGTAAGCTATATTAATGTTAATTACAAGAACATACATCCTTATACCCACCTATAAGAGTAGAAGGTATTTAATTGCAGGAAGATCTTTTTAGTCATTTTTCCAACTGTGTCAAGTAGTCTAACTCCCATCTATTTACCTTCTTTGTTAATCAAGATTTATTACTATATCTAACAGGAAAACATATTTCTATACATTAATTGTTTTTTATTCATTTTACTTATATATTTATGTTTATTTTTGTAGTAATAGAGATTGAAACCTGGGGATATAGCTCTACATGATATAGATATAACTCTATCTGAGCTATATCCCCAAACCTTTCTCAAAATATTATTTTGAGGCAGAATCTCATAGAGGTGCTCAGGTGACCTCAGATTTGCAGTCCTCTTGCTCCAGCCTTCCTAATAGCTGGGATCACAGGCATGCACCATTTCACCTCTGTTGGCTTCTATTTCTTTTACCAATGTATTCAGCTTATAAAAACTAGGTCATATAAGGAATGGGAAATTGATGCTTGAAGCATTTCTAGTGTTCTTAATTCACTGCAAGAGAACTGAAAAGTAAATGAATTTTTATTCCACCAGAAGGCATGTCTGACAGATCCAAAGTACCCCTGTGTAACTTAGAGGGTACCAGGCACATCTCCGAGTGGGGCTGCATATGTCCTGATTATTTGGCTTCACCCTTTAATAGGATCAGAGCTAAATAAACAGTTGAATCCCAGCTGCTCTGGGTACATTAACTCCGACATTTCTTTCTCAGTTGCTCACTTTGATTGTCTCATGTGCACACACAAATACATATACATAACCATAGAAGACATAGAGCCAACAGTCTTCATCTTGCGTGTGAAGATCAGAAAGGAAATCTATTTGGTTCTTTTTCTTTTCTTTTTTGTTATTCGAAAGTGACCAAAATACAAGCAATGCCTGAAATGGTTTCAAATCCATACAGTAAAACAAAGTAAACATTTGGTGAGATTTTTGGAAAGTACTAATTCATGAATTAAAACCAAGCAGTTTCCACAATGATTAAACATATATGTATCAATTTTTTTGCTATTTGACTACCATGAGCACCTAATAAAGTTCTACATAGAGGCACGATGCTTTAAAAGTTGCACAATTTGATTAACTAGTAGTACTTATGCCTTCCAGTTTTACATTATTTATCCATATAGAGTAGGTATAGCTAAGACCCATTATGTTCTGAGAATTAGGCCAGTGTGATATGTCTGTAATTCTCTGAACTGGCAATACTCCATTGATTTCTCATGGGAAAGCATCATCTTCTACTTACTGCCATTAGCTTAAAATAAACAAAACCCCCAAGAAAGCATGCCCCCAATAATGAAAACTCGGCTCACTTTCATTTCCAATTCCTCTTGTCTGCTTCGGAAGACACTGCTATTTCTTTACATTTATCATAATAATTATGCTGAATTACATTTCAAAACAAATTCTTTCAAGTAGTATTAAAACCATCCACTCACAGTGTGTGATTTTCACAGTCCTCTTGACTTCTCCGCTTCCCGATCCCTCACACCCATCCTCGTCATCGCAGTCTCCGCTGACCTGCTCTGCCGCGCCACCACCGCTGCCCGGCGCAAGCAGCTCCCACTTGGCAGGCTTGGGCGACCTTCCCTGTAACAACTAAACGTGGACACCAAGTAATGTTGCTGACAGCTAATTCAAATCTTCTAAGAACTCTACTCAGGAACTTATGTTAAAAATTACAATTATTCTCTTTTTGGATCCACTGCTTTAATGTATGTACCTAATTCAATCAAAACTTCAAAATCTTAAAAAAATTCCAATAATAATCAATAATGAGCAAAGTTTTACATTCATAATGAGTTACAGTCTTCTTATTAACTCTATGATAAACTTTGAAAAGCAAATGAAGTCAAGTCTTTTTGCTTTAGGTAGTTTGGAGAATCTTGTTTCTTAAGCAATGTTTACGAAGCATTTGTTTTGTAAATTAATGGTCCAGAAATTCACAGAAATATCTTCCCAGAAAAGAATCTGATCAAAAGAATCCAGAATTTTAGACATACACATTTGTAGCTTCATTTATACTATCTCAGGTCAAATATATAGTCCAACATACATGGCACATAACCGGATGTTGGGACAAATGATATAGGTTCTAGTTGCATTTCTACAAATCATTTTAGAAATTTAACTAACTTCTCAGTCTTGGTTCTCAAGTATTTGATTTACATTTACAAGTAAAACAGAGTAGCCATTTGTCCCCCATAGCACAGGGATGCTGGTAATATTTTAATGATATGGAAATACGTGAACTCCTTTCCGAAAAGGTGATGTTATGAATACTAGAATATTTTACTGAAAGCTAAGTCTGAATAAAATAATCCAAATTGTGACATGTATTCCTCTAAGGCGGTTTTGGAGAACCATGGCCAAGCAGAACGACTGCGGGGTACTGCTATATTATAAATGAAATGTATGCCTGTTGCCTACTTAATGGATATTTAAATTCTCACGGTGCTTTATGAAAGATTTAGGCTTGACACTTCTGCAACTTTCCAAAAAGTAGTTTCAATTTGCCGATGGTAATTAAATACATAACCCAAAGTAGCATTTCATATTGAAAAACATGAAAGTGAAATAGCCTAAGTACATATAAGACAAATATATTTATCGTTTTAAGGGTACTTGGATTAAGTAATTGGACTTGGAAATTCATAAACTTTAAAATTAAAAAAATTAGGTCACATATTCTGAAATGTTACAAGTTTTTTTTTTAAATTTAACAACATCAAAATGCTAAAGTGACTTGACGAAAGATTTTAAATTTTTATTTTTGTTTACCAACATTTCTCATATGTGCCAATAGGTGTTAAATTTAGAAGAAGGCTTCTTTTGAGGTTATATGAATTTAATAACAATGTTAAACAATGCTTCTTCAACTGCGTTTAACATAATGATGTGTATACTACCTCCTGGAAAGTGAGAACAGGTCTCTGGTGATGAGGAAACACTGATATGTAGTCGACCATATAAAAATTCAAATCTGAAAAAAGGAGAGTAAAGACAAACGGCTTTATTTTGGAATTTTTTTATTTGTTATTGTGAAATATGCCATTTAACAAGTATTTCGCATAATCATAAAGGGCTTGGGCTCTGAAGTCCAACACACTTGGATATCAGCCCTAATTCTGACACACACTAACTGTGGGACAGAGCTATTAGTTAAATCACCAAATAACTGGATTCCTTCATATCTAAGATAAGGAAAATAATATATGTATTTCATTGTTCATATTCTGAGAAAAACATATGTGCTTTACAAAAACTTAATATGCCAGGGAATTAAAATGTAATACATTTGATTATTAATTTGCACTTTGTTAATCTATTACAGTATTTTAAACACTAAGAACACACTAATTGAAAGAATTATTTCATAAATAGTCCTATTACATGACTTAAATTAAAATTTTTCAAATTACAACAATTTTAAACTCTCTGGTGATGTGTTGTTCCCATTTTGACCCTAACATTCTTTTCCGATATTTTCCCATATCAACTTTATTTTCCCTTATTTCCCTAAGAATTCTTCTAGTATTTTCCTGGGATCTTGGCCAGGACACAGATGGAATCTCAGGAACAACATCAACAATGTATAAATCTGAGGACCCAACCCAGAGAATTTGAACTCGAATACACAAACAGAAAGATAGTGCATGTAAAACAAAAGTCACTATTTTAAGAAATTCATTTTGCTTTAAAGTGATTGAATATACTTACTCACAGTGACTAGTGAAAGGAATAGAGAATATTTAAAAACATTGATGTTTGGGTTGGGGATTTAGCTCAGTAGTAGAGCCAAGCAAGTTCAAGGCCCTGAGTTCGCCCTCCCGCCAAAAAAAACACCCTGATGTTTCCTAAATTCTCTACCACTTTAGTGACATTCTAGGACATATCTAAGATTCATAAACTGAAATTGTTAAGAAACTGAACCATACAACTATATTGTAATAAAATTCAAATCATCTGTGCTGAGCAGATTTGTAAAATGGACCCCAAGACTTCCCATTCAAATCCCTAGGATTGTAAATATGACATTACCTTCACTACTACTGTCTTACACAGCACAGTTTAACTAATGTCATTAAGTAGGTGATTTGTTTAGGTGAAATTAACATAATCACACCTAATGCTTAAAAAAGAAAATTTTCTCTATCAGCAGAGTCAGGGCATTAAAAGCAAATGGGCTTCGTGGAGTTGGGTACAGGGATCAAACTGCCAGCCTTGAAGCTGGTTGGTCTTGTGGCAAAGAGTTAGGCTACTAGTGACGTCTACCCAGCAAGAGGAAGGTGATCTGCTTTTCCCCCAGCAAAGAACTCGGGACCTCCTAGAAACAGGTTCTCCCTCAGAATCTGTGACTTGTGTCAAGCATGGCTGATAACCTGATTTCAGCCTTGTGAAACTGTGAGCAATGAGCCCACCCAGATTTCTAATCTAGGAAACACTAAAGTAGTAGATGGATGTTGTCTTGAGCTGATAAATGTGTGATCATTTGCTATGCTGCAACAGAAAAATAATAGACTCTAACTCCCAATGGGGCCGCACTCATGTCTTGGAAATTTAGTTTGATATTCAGCACATTCTTCAGAACAAGAGGTCAAAATATTCATAAGATACCAGTCTAACTTTAAGATGATACCCTTGGAAATGAATGCTCATGTTTCACCTCTGCATCAGTTTTCATTTACTCTGCCTCTTTAAAAACCCTCTCACTGTTTTTCCTGTCTCTGAGCAAGACACATAATTGTTGCTTCTGATCAACTCATCCAAATTTATCTAGTATCCCATTTGATCCACGATTCAAGGCCTCTAACAATCTACTCTGTGCTACCATCAATATGTCCCTCTCCTTTGCAAGGAAACTCTGCTTCATAAATCTCATTTACTCATGTAGCAGTTATTGTAGGTTAAGAAATATAATTTATATTTATATTTTAATTCTCATTCTCATAATTGAAATAAACACAATTTTGCAAAAATTCCCAGTGAATTTCTAATCACCAAAACCAATGGGTTTTTCAAAAGACTTTTACTCCTTTTCTCTCTCTTTTTCATACTAAACTATCCTGACCTCTTAGTGTGTTCTTTCTCCCCCACTTCATAAAAAATGGTAAGTGTGTTTCAGTTAAGAGTGTGAGTCCTCTTCGTCTTTACCTCTTTCACGGAACTCAATCTGTTAGAACGAGTGCCTCCGTCCTCTCACCTGTGTACAAATTACACTCTGTTCTTTATCTGTAGCCTTTTTGTACTTCTTAGCTCCTCTGTAAGTGGCAATTGGGGATGAGGATGAACTCTCCCACTTCCCGTCCTATAATGAAATCCCGTCTCCAGTATTCCTATGTCCTTACAACCTATCTTTGCAAATCCTCTATTGCAGGAGTCATTAGTCATTCCCAGTTGCTACCGAAATACTACTTTCCCCCAGTCAGCAGCTTTGTCAGATCATTTATCAGCTTTCGTGCTCTTTGAAGTGCTTTGATGCTCTTTGGGGTGCTTTGCTGCCCCAAACTACCAGTTCCTGGTAGTTTGGGGCAGCAAAACGCGTATCTGTAGGGGGAGTGACATCTAAACGGAGGAGTCCCAAGAAGAGCGGTAAACGATGGGAAACAGAAAATGCCCACTAGGGTCCCTTCTCGATTTTGTTTTTTACAGTCTCGCAGGAAATCTCACAGGAAACAATCTTGTCTAGTTGGGATTCACCTCATATTTTGTAAATATACATAAGCAAATTGCCTGTCTCCCCTCATTCAACACATACCGACAGAGTTTTAGAAATGAGGCTTAGAGAAAAGTTCAGTGGTGGCCTGGCAATCATGTTCTCATTTAATATACTGTTTTGATTTTTTCAAAGTTATGTCTAAACACAGTTGCTCAGCACCAAAATTCTGCTACAGAGCAGAATCCTTAAAGACTGTGTGATTTTATGTATCTCTAATTTCATTTATGCTTGTTTTATAGTCCCCTAACATCCATTCAACATACCTCTCATTCAAAACGCCATGTGCTCTTCTCTTAGCTTACTGTGTCATATCTAGTTTTAAATTCAAACTCAAATATTTCTTTTTCTATACCAAACATATCTAAGATCATTTTAATTTTATACCATTGATTGGCACTTAATCAACTCTCTTAAACAAATGTCACATCTTTTTGATTAAGAGTAAGTTTCTCAGAGTTGAGACTGGATTTAATTAGTCTTACACCATTTCCAGTCATGACTAGAATGATTATCACAAGGTAGATGCTAATATACATATGTTAATTTATTTATTTGCAGTTTGGAAAGAATTTGAGCTCATCCTGTCTTTAATGCCCTCTATATGTAATTTAGGAAAGTGCGTTCACTTTTACCAAAAAGGGAAGAAGCCAAGATGTCTTAAAATGACCTGAGATTCACCAGGCTGATAGATGCCCTTATTCATTCAGTGGCAGTGAGTACAGTTATGGTCTAGATCGAAAACATTTCCCCAAAATCTCAAGCATTCAGAGGTGGGGTTTTTCTGAAAGTGATGGGATTATGGGGCTCTAACCTCATAAGTGGCTTAATCCATCGATGAGATTACAATCTGATGATATTATTGGAAGGTAATATAATTTAGGAGGTAAGGTCTAGTTGCGGGGAGTGGGTCACACAGATGTGACTTGCAGACTTTACCTTATACTTGGTCCTACCCTCTCTGGCTCTCTTTCTCTGCTTGCTGGCTGCAATGAGGTGAGACTGTTTCCTCCACTGTACCTTCCACCACGATGTCCTGCTACACCCCAAACCCACAGTACTAGAACCAGATGACCCTGGAGAGAACGCTCTGAAATCATGAGCCAAAACAAACCTTTCTTCCTTTGAGTTGTTTATCTCAGGTATTTAGTCATATGGAAGGAAAGCTGACTTCAGCAAGTACATTCTGTATAACAGGTATTTTGAAGGCTCAATATCTGTGTCAAAAGAGTAGAAACATCTTTGCTTTTAAAAAGTGCTCAGGATATATGTTAGTTCAAAGAGAGCATTATGAATATGCAAACACAAGATAAAATTAAAGTAAATGAAATAATCTGAAAATTGGGGAGAAGTAGAAATAGTCCAAATATTTAGTTTTGTGATCAAAATAAATTGTGCTTCTTTGTAATCTTTAATAAGAAATAATTTTAAACAATCTTATTCCTTATCACCTGGAGACTTAAGTTGTTTAAACAACAAAAAAAATGACAATATTTCTTTCTTTCTTTCTCTTTCTTTCTTTTTTTTTTTTTTTTTTTTGGCTTTTTGAGACAGGGTCTCACTTTGTACTACAGGCTCATCTTGAACTCACTATGTAACTGAAGTTGGCCTCAAACTAGCAATGATCTTCCTGCCTTAGCCTCCTGAGTGCCAGGATTACAGGCATGTCCTGCCACATCCGGCAAAATATTTTGCTACAATATGGAATATAGAAATACTTTCAAACATTGACTTTTGCAAAAAGTCAGGTTTTTCCCTGATTTGGAGTTTGGAGGGGGCCTTAGCTTCATGATGACAGTTAATGAACTCCCCTATTTTTCCATGGGGATCAGCTCCTTCCATCCCTCTCTTCTTCCCATCTTAATGATAGTGTGCACATATAGTTGCTGGTGTGGTTTGGATCAAACACGTCCCATGGAAGGCTCGTGTGTTCCGAGGTGAGGTTTAGGAATGTGATCATCTCCTGGGGCACTAACTGTACACAGCTCAATGTGCTGTTAGGAGGTCAGGCATGGTTGGAGGAAGCAGGTCACCCAAGTGTTGCATGGCATGTTTTCTAGAGCTCTTTTCTCCCTGCTCCCCTCTCTCCTCCTGTTCTGGTTGCCACGAGGCGAGCATCTCTGTTGAGCCAGACACTCCCACTGTAGTTCTGCTCCAGCACAGAACTAAAAGCGGTGGAGTTCAGCTGTCCGCGGGTTGGAACCTCTGAAACTGCAAGCTGAGCTAATCTGTTCTTCTTTAAGGTGTGCATGTCAGGTATCTTGTTCCACCAATAAAAATCAGGCTAATATCCCCACCCACTGCTCTGTGGGCTTCACCTTCATAAGAAAGCACTATTTCACATCCAACCTTTAAATCGCTTTTGAAAACAAAACAAACAAACAAAAAAACATGTCTTCCATCAAAGAAAACAGCCCCTAACAAGTGTTTAGTGAAATAATTTTCATAAATGACATGTAAAACTAGTCATATGACTAGACACACTCACGGTACAAACTGTAACAAATCTCTTCATTTTTACCACACACACAAATAGATGTTCCACGTGGTCATTAAATATATGTTACAAAGAGTTATTAAGCCTTAGAACTCCAAATAAATTTAACATTATTTTTCTGGGTCTACATTTTCTGCATCTATAAAATGAGATAGGAATATCTATTTAGAAGGTTTTGCGAGTATTGTCTTTGTTACGTTACATAAAGTGTTAGCATATTCTGAGTGTTCAGTGATGGGTAGTCTACTTTATTCCTATTACCATTATAACCAGTAGGAACTCACACTGCTGCTCCAATCCTGTCCTTGAAGGAAGAAACCTATATTGGAATAAAAGTCCCCATCTACAGCCCATACTCCCCTGACTCTATCATCTGAGTCTATCCACATAAAAATTGATGGCATTTTAAAACTTTAACCTATTCCCTGTCATGGAGGGTAGAAAGTCAATCAATACATACATATTTATAGAACAATTAGAAGAGAGGAAAGGACATGATTTTGAGTATCAGCCACACATTAATTGTGTGCCTTGGGCAAATCACTTAAGCCTATTAAAACTCATTTTATTCTATTGAATAATAATGCTTGGGAAAGCACTTTTATCCACTATAAAGCACCGTACTCGTTTATGTTTACGGGGCTCTGTGCCTGGCAATGCATCCATAAAATTGAGAAACCAACCGAGGACAGAGTAAAAAAAAAACAAATACAACAACCTCTCAAAACGTTCTCCTTTCCTCAAAGCCATGCATTTTGTGAAAGCAACTGATTAGCTGAAAATAGTCAGTCTTGATGACTGATGCTTCCTGCTTATGTTTAATTGGTTTAGGAAGCTCATTAGGGATGCTATCTTGGAGGATGAGATTGGTGGGTAGAATATCTGATGATGCTAAAGCAAATGTACTTCTTTCAGCTGGTGAATTAATCTCTCAATGGGCTCAGTTTGGTTTTACTAACTGTCTGGCAATATTCCATAGTTGCAGTAGCTGTTCAAACACTTGCAATGCAATCTGGCTATAGATAGCTGACATACACATTGTGTTTTCTGTGAAAGAGAAATACCCATCACATTCAAAAATCTCCAAATATTGTTTTAAAACACTGCAGATAATGATACATCTCTAAAATATTTCCCCTCTCCTCTTGCAGTCATTTACAGAGATATATAACAAGTATGTTTTTAGAAAGTATTAGTCATCCTATGTCACCCTAGTCATCTATTCAAATGTAAATGTGGCACAATCTGCAATTTTACATTTGATACCAATGATAAGAATATGTAGGCAAAAATTAAAATGTTGACAGGAAGATTTCAATCCAGAAAACTGAAGATGGATAGAATTGCATTTTTCTCTTCATCATTGATAAATGATCTTTAAAGAATCCATTTTAAGTATAAGCTTTAAAAAACACCCTCTTTATACATATATGCACGCAAATGTGTATACATATATGAATTGAATTTTGTTTCAAAGGGATTGGTATTTGCATTTTTCTGTTGAAGTGAAACCCATAAAGAAATGCATATGAAATTAAGAAAAAAAGAACAGAAGCTCATAAGATTTTAAAATCAGAAATCTGATTTAAAATTTCTCATGATATACTTTTAAGTTTATCTCTATAGCATATTTCAAACAAAGCACACAAAGCTCTTTATGAAACACGTTCTCATTATTTGTTTGCAACATAACTTGACTTTTCCCGCCTTGCAATTCTGCTTCCAGTTGCACCTCACACAATTCTACTCTATTTTCATTTCCCTCATTAATAGTAATAAAATCATCTTTTACAAATTTTTCTTTCACCACATTTTCCACTATTGCTCTTTGAAATTTCAAAAATATTTTACCTTTAAGGCCAAATATCACCCAACAAGCCAAACGCGTTTTATAATATGTCACGTTATGTTAAATTGGCTAGACCCAGGAGTCATTCTTGTAGGATTTCTCTGTTAGTGTTTGCTTTAAATTGGAGCTTTCTGATCTCTGCTTCTATTGCGCCAGCAATTTGAAAGGTCATTGCTCTGCTCGCATTTGGCCCATGAAATGCAGTCTTGCAATTTTTAAAAGTCTTATGATTTTGTAAATAGAATTTTGAAAAGATTTACTAACCTCCTTTCTGGGCTTTAATACTGTACTTTAGATATTTAATCTTCTTCCTATACGAAAATTCTGTATGTTTCCCTACCCTGTGCTTGATCCTGATTTCAAACCCCAAATGTGAGCAGTTCTGTCTTCTGGGCTATCACACGAAAACGGGGTGGGGAAGTTTAGTATGAATTTGAGTACTCCTCCAAACTCAAGTCATCCCTGGAGAGGTAACACTAAGAGGTAATGAGTAAATGAGGGAATGAAATAGAAATGGAGAAGAAAACCACCTCAGGTAGAACTTAGAAAAATTGTGGGACCAAATAAGGAGTGCACAGGCCAAATTTTATCAATTCTCAAATGTACTTGTGAAATATCTATATGGAACCACTCCAAGAATCTGAAAAAAACTGGTGGAAAAGCAAAGTTTCCTACAAGACAAATCCAGAGTTAATGTTGGAGCCTGTGTTAAAGCACCCATACCAAGTGGGCCATAACATTAGGAAAGATCAATGACAGAAGTGAACGAAGAAAGAAAGACGTTTTGTCAGCAAGTGAAACATCATGACCCCGTAGCAGGAGAATGGGAGAAAGGGAAAAGAAAAACAGAGGAAACAAGCAGAATAATTATCTGTAACACATTTAATAATATAAGTAAATGTGTAATGCAAGTTTCTTAAACGTGTTGTTATGCAGAATATGATACATAACCTTCTTAAAATTAAAAAGGTGGGATTTGTTTTCTTCGTGCCGCTATTTCACTTCCAAGCTACTTTATTAATTTCTCAAGTCATTACAGCATATTCATCATAACATATTCACCTACATACAAGTAACACATACACATGAATAATATAAACCACATACATGTATACTTCTGCGTAATTATAATTGGATAGAAACCATTACAAGTAAGAACTGGTAGGTGAGCAGGTTAGTCCACAATAGAAATTAAAGGGCATTCTGAGCAAGAATAATGAGGTGTTAGACAATTTAATTATTTGGCTTTTCTTAGGTATAGATTAACTTCATCTTATTCATTATGTGCTTTATTATCGTGGAGTCATTTTTATTTAGTATGCCAAAGCTCATATCTTCTTAACTAGATTTTCCTTTTTTTTTGAAGTAGATTTTCATATACCTGGGGAATATTTAAATATCCACTAAGTTAACATAAACTAACATTTTTAGCTTTTAACATATGTTTTCCCCAAATTACAGTTACTTGTGGCTTACAATGCCTTAGTAAGTGTCCTGTGCTTTTATGGGCATCATGGCAAGCAGAGGGACTAGAAATTTAGTTTTCAGAATTGCCAAGGCCTTCGGCTGGTCATTCCATACCACCTTGCTGACATTAAGGGACTCAATAACCTCATACCCCAAATAAGGATAAAACAAATCTGAGCACCTACGGCACCTGAAGAAAACAAGCAAATACATGTGCAAACATGGATGGGTTGATGGAAGGTGAATTCTAGCCATCTCGGCATCATCTGGTGAAGGTGGTTTCCATTAACTACACACTACAGAAGTCAGTCAGGACCCTTATTACCAAGAGGGTTTTACTTTCCTAGTGATGTATTAATAGTGTTGATTTGTATAGTATTAATTTTTATAATTTTTGTATGTATAGTAAAGGCAACAATTTTCTTCCCTCAACTCATCTGCTAAATTTTGCGTCACCTGGCCCAGCCATCAAGAAAAGAATTGGCAACACTAACAGCTAACTGAGCCCCACTGACGGAAAGATCCTGTATTTTCTACACGAAATGTGGAAACCAAAATTACCCATTATTTAGATTCTTCACTTGCCATTTTTTTAATTGACCCAATATATTGATGTATTTCTAACAGTAATACAAGGTTTAAGTCACTCAGCTGTACGTGCTATTATCATTGTCCTTTTCTCTCCATGAGACTAAATTCATTCTAAGACAGAACAGGAAAAGAAGGAGAGAAGGATTGTAAGAAGAGAGGAAGGAAGACTTTAATCATCATACACTGCTATGTAAAGGCTCCCTGCTGCGAAAAAAAAGTACTTAATTCACCAAAATTTCTACTGTCTTTCTAAAGGAACTGTGAAGAATTGCAAATTCATTTAAAATCTGATTTTGTCAACCAGTGTAGATTTCCTTCTTTGGCCAGCTGTGCAGAATTCATTTTCAAATCCTAGTTTAAAAAAGGAAAGATTCCCCTAAAGTTTCCCAGTCTATTAAAGGTTTACTTCCAAAAATGAGCTCATTTTGATCCCATTTAGTGTAACACCCTTGTGTATGCCAGATGGCGACAAGCATTATAGCTTCCCAAATGTCATTCTGATTTTCACCTTTGCAGTGAAATTCCTTTAGTCTATGTTTCTTTAACTAGACTATAAAATTGTGGACAAAGATATGCCAAATGAAGAGAATATTTTGCTTGAAATATTCTAGAAATCATTTGAGGAAAATGTACAAAATCTGAGTCCTCATTTTGGAGAGGGGGTTGCGTAGTATTTGACTATACTTTTTAGTTCAAATTCTCCCACTAACTAGATGTGTGACTTTAAACAAATCATTTAATCTTGTTGCAACTAAATGTTTCATTTGAAAAAAATAAAGAGGTCAAAATTTCCCAAATGCATCTTACAGCTCTAAAAATTTCAAATTTTTTGTGTTTTAAGCCATTCTAACATTTGGTTTAGAAATAGGTATTATATCCTCAAGACTTATAGTAGGTATCCATGATGTTCATGTAAATTCTGTTCCTTTAATGCCCCTCAATGTAATATTTGGATTTTTTAAGTCAAAGAAAAGTTTTTGTTGGTGGTGGGTTTTTTTTTTTAATTGAATTGTTTTTCCCTCAAAAATACATGTTGAAGTCCTACTCCCTAATAATACTTCGGAATGTGACCATATTTGGAAATATGGTCTTTATGGAAGTAACCAAGATGAGGTCATTAGGGTAGGACCTAATCCAATATGACTAGTGTCCTTATAAAAATGTATAACTGGAAACAGTAATTCATTTTGTTTAATGGCTGTATTTTACTTCACTGCATTAATGAACCAAATCATTTTTATATCCTAAAGTGGTAGGCACTTGTACTGTTTGGAGAATGTGGATATAAAAAACAATGTAGCTATGAGAATCTTGTAAATGACTTTAGGCTTATTTATTTCATGGAAATGCGATGTAAATCATATTTATTCTTTAAATTTCAGGAAGAGTTTTCCAGATAATATACCCGTGCTTAGAGTTATTTTTTAAGTGTGAGATATCTAGTAATTATCAATATAGTTTCTGTAATTTATACAGAGATTATTTAGATTTTTAAGTTTCTTTATGTGGCAATATTTAAAGGCTATTTTTCCAGTGAAGTTTATTGCTTCTTGTGGTTTCATTCTTCTACCTGGGAAAAGTTTTCCTCAGTTGATAGGGTTTTAGTATTCTTACAATTCTAATTTTCTATTCAAACATTCACAGAGTACTTATTTGTTCAAATATATCTTGTCATCCTTACTTTTACATATATTTTCACTGGCCTCATAATTTTATATTAGTACGTTTTCTTCTTGGCATGCTCCAAATGTCATTTCATTATCTTCAGTGTCTATAGTTTTTGTTGAATTACTTTTCTTCTTATACTTCCTCGAATTTTTTTTTTTTTTTGTGATATGCAGTTTGATTTGGTATGGCTTTATTTGTGTTAAGTTGTTCAGGTTTTGTTAAGTTTCTGTAAAGTTGACTGATATTCTTTATCACTTTTACAAAATACTGGACCAATTGCTCTGTAACAACTGATCCTTCATCATTCTGTCCTACCATTCTTTCTTGGTGTCCAATCCACTTATATCACATGTCTTAACAGCAATCCATATATTTTATGCTTTGTTTTGTCTCACCCAATCTTGTCAGCTGAGCTTATTTCTATAGATCACTTTAGATTATTTTTATGGATCTCTCTTCTGGCTCCCTTCACATTCACTAATGTTGCTCATATTTACATTAATGCTAACCCATTCAATGAGTGAAGCCCAATTACTGTGCTTCTCAGTTTTAGAGTGTCTGCATGATATTTATAGAGATTCAGATTATTGCTGAAATCTCCATTGATTCATGCAATTTGTCTACTTTTACATATTATATTAGCAACTGTTATTCCTATTTTGTTACTAAATTCAGAACTGCACCATGTTTTGTTACTAAATTCAAAAGTGCAACTGGATCTGTTTTTACTACCTGTCTGTGTATGTCTCATTGACTGGTAACTTTTTCATTGTGCCCTTTATCAAGATATTCTTTTTTTCATGCTGGACACTGCCTATAAAAGAATAATAAAGTATTCACGTGATGTTAGGTTCAATGGAACGTGCTCTCAATTTCTTCTATTATTAAAGTACGGTTGGTGGCAATTGTATTGGTACGGTATGCCAAAACAATCACATATTCGAAAATTCAGGATTAAGTTGTAGTGTTTAGCAAGACTCTGCCATGTTCGGTTCATCAATATTTATCAGTTATTCTCCTGAGATTTTGGCTGATAGGTAACTAGATCTATTTCTTGTTAGCCTCAAGATTCTATTAGATATTAAATTCTAATTTCAGTGATATTTAGATTTTCTATTTAGCATCTCTTTTCATGCAGCTTCTAAGTTTTAGAAATATTTGGAGGAAGAACATGTGTGAGGTTGGTCATGAATTTCAAGCAGATCTTTCTCCCTTTCTATGATTTTTAGCTCTTAGTCATTGTGTTGTTCTAGAAAATCTCATTATGCATTTTTGACTCTCTGTATTTTGTACAACATAAGAACACAGCAACTATCACAGGGAAAATACCTCATTCATATCACTGCTTATTTTACCTCAACATATGGATGGGCTAGGTTCAATTCTGAGCCTCCCTCCACCATCATAAAAGATACTCAGATAAGTAAATATTGGCAATACTTACCTCAACTGTACAATTTTGTCAGTACATAAATTTATTTCTTTTTGGTCCTATTTCTCTATATCTAAAATTTTTAATTTTGTAATTTACTTGGCTTCTAGGTGATGGAATAATTCTGTTGGTCTACTCTGATGCACACAACTTACTTCATACTCACTTTATTTTTAGTATTTTATTTTTAATCATATAGTTTTTCTTTTCTTTTCTTTTTCTCAAGGTGTATTGTTGAGCTTTATTGTCTGGAACAAAATACCTGACACTCACAATTTAAAGAAGAGGTTTATTTTGGCTCACTTTTTCTGAGGGTTCAGTCCATGGCAGCAGTGCCTGGTAGAGAAAGGCTGCTGGGCCCATATTAGCTAGGAAGCATGGAGAACAGAGAGAGAGAGGGAGAGAGAAAGAGAGAAGGATCGTCTGAAGACATGTCTTCAGTGACCCACTGCCTCTAACCAGCCCCACCAATAGCTATGAACTCAGCAACGGATTAATTCACTAATGAGTATAGTGCCCCAAGATCCAATAAAATGAAAGCTTTACCTCTGACCATGTAACACTTTTGGGTGACATTTATATCTAAACCATAGCATAAGACATTCTAATATTTATAAAATCAGGTACTGTATGGGCAGAGGAGACTTAGGCAGGGATAGAGCAGGAGACCCTCCTGCAGAAGAGAGGTGGAGCACTTTGTTAGACACAGAAACCAGCCACAGCAGCTACTCGTCAAGATGCAGCGGCCTACTTGTGGTTAATGCTGCCTGTGAAAATGACAGCCTGTGGTCACATCTCCTCTGTATGCTATACCCTGCGAGGCTGCTTTTGCAGAAGTTAGAGACAAAAACAATTTGACCCCAGACCCTACTGGAAAGTCCCCAGAGACCCTTCCCCATGTTCCCTAGTAATGAGCCAATTGACCAATCAACTAGTGATATCCTCAGTGGAGAGAACACAGGGCAGGCCCACAGTCAAGATCTATAAAACCTGTACACTTATTCTGTGTCCAACAGTGGCCCAGTTTCGGGCACCCCCGCTTCTCTTACTGAGAGAAAGCAGCTTTGTATTTGCTTTTGCTTCATTAAAAGTTACTTTTGCTTTGACCCTTTGGTCTTGGTCTGACTCTCCTTCAACCTTCTGCATCAGAGCAGGAGCCAGGCCTGGGCTGGGCACCCCCTTGGTGCCCGACACCTCCGCCGGGACCAGCCGGACCACCCAAACCCCTGGGGGTAGTGTCAGTACCTCATGCAATTTCTGAAGTATTCCAAAAGAACATACAGACTACTAACTCATGTTATCCTGGTTTCCATGCTCGTATGTACTCATATCTAGAATTGGTACAATAAAGATTTAAAATGGTTATTCCATAGAAATTTTGCTAGTAGATCTCCGAATTCTTGGACATAGACATACAATGGGAATTTCCTGCTAATATAATGACCATTCGGGGATAAATTATTGAGATGTATTATGAGACTCTACTACATAATAAGTAGCAATATACACAAAAGAGGGAAAGGCAGTAGATTTCCACTACATATATGAAGAAAGTGCCTTAGAATGTGATTGTGCATCACATTTTTAGGTCAGTTGGCCTAAGATTACTCAAATATGTGACACGTAATCTTCAGAGTTTTCCTTGAAGAGAAACGTGCAGTGACATAAGGTGTCACTGGTGAAACTGTGAGGAGCAGGCCTACGAATCTGTCTTTGTAAGTGGTGCTGAGAGAGTAATTTACTTTGCTCTGTGGGGCTCAGGTTAACAGAGGAAGAAACACCAAATAAACCCTGAGAACCACACTGGGATGAATGACAGAAAGAGATACCAGCATCTATTATCAAAACCCCAGAGGAAACAGGGAAGAACAGGGAAAAGCTGAGTGAGTCAGTATTTGGTAGGTTTTAAAAGAAGGTAAACATTAGAGGAGAGGAAGATTGGTCTCAGGAACACTCCTTTGTCTACAGTAGTAAAGAAGCTGCAGACAAAGCATGAGCAAATGACCTCAGCACTTCCAGCTTTCTGTTTTGTTCAATTGCAGAGTGAAAATTCAGTGGGAGACCCAAAGTATCCTAATCATTTCATAGCCTGATGGTTATTGTCAAGAAAAAGTTTTGTGGTGGTCAACGGGTGTATTGTGTTTTACTGTCTTTAAAAATATAAAATAGCTTCTTATATTTTATAAATAATTCATTCTCATTAAAATTTTAGAGAGTAGAGAGAACTTTACGTACTATAATAAAAACTCTGTATATTTCTATTTGAAATATCCACCACAGTGTTTTAATCAGGGTTTGTCTAGCATCTTGTCCTTGTACCAGGCAAGGTTACCAACTACCTTGGTAGTTGTAACCTGTTGAGATGTATCCGTTATTCAAGATGTATATATGGTGTGCGGTGCTTAACTGTACTGAACTCATTGTAGAATATTTAATCTACTGAATCCTGAGCACCACTATATATGTTTCTAGTTCTGAAACACTATTTTTTTCTATATCAGCAGAGAAGTTGAAAAACAAAACGAACTTGGTAATTTTACAAAAATATCCTTGCTTTTCCCGTATATAACTTCATTTCATACCATAAAAGTTGTATTTGATTTTTAATTTTAAACGTTAGATGTTAAACTTTAAAAGGCCACATGAGGTCTAACATTTACTTTTGGTGCACACTGTCTTCCTTTAGATGCTTCTCTCAACTCCTGTCTCTCTTCTCTTCCAGGTGTTCAGTGTCATACCAATTTTCATCTTTTCACTCAAGCTTTTGTAAAGAAGTATGAGACTGCCCCTTTCTCAATCATAATTTGTTCTTAATCAGTATTGCTATTCCCACTGTGTAGTTGGTCCTATCTAAACATTAAAAAAAGATACATGGCCAAGGGTGAAACCACTTGATTTAGGGTGAGTTGAAAATCTTATTCCTTCAAAAGAGCCCTTAAATATAAAGAGAGGAGATTCTTAACGCACAGTCATCTGAGAACCATCTCTGGCTCTTCTATATCACACCTGCATCCAAACAGCTGCCCTCACGAAATATATATACACACACATATACGTATGCACAAGTAGAACACACACACAGACATTATAGAACACACACAAAATTCTGCTTTCCATTTCTATTGTTTGTACTCTCCTGGTTTAAGACTCTAACATTCTAGTATGACTTGATGGGGTTTTAGATGTCTTTTTCCTCAAATCCATTTTAGGATCTAGACTACACTTTCTGAAAATGGCCCGGGAGTAAATACTTCTGGCTCTGTAGGTCACACAATCTGTTAAAGCCATAGATGACACATAATTAATGAACATGGCTGTGTTCCAATAAAACTTTATTTGCACATAAACAAGCTGAAGACTGGATTTGGCTCCTGGGCAAAAGTTTGCAGAGCCTGGTTCTAAATAAATCTTCCAGCCTAGCAAGTGCAAGGCCCTGAGTTCGATCCCCAGCACCCCCCTCCCCAAAAAATCTTCCAGATTGCAGTTATTTCCACATCACTTATTTAATAAAAAGTGATGGCATTCATTTCTGCAAATAATGTTAATGATTTGTCTTATGTGGGAGGCATTGACTTAATTGTCCTGAGATTTCACTACACAAGAAGATGCTTATTTTAGGCTGATAATTGAGAGGCATTATTTACCTATTAGTCCTTTTCATATTCCTGCAATCTAATGAACCTGAACTATCTGTTTATTTCTGTGTGTGTGTGTGTGTATAAATATACACATATATATGAAGGTTTATGTTGTATCTTTTCTCATGTTGATTCCTAATTACACAAAAACTTATCTGAAGTATAATTCACATATTTCCTCAATTCCTACAGATTAGATCAACTTCTCTATTCTCAAAAATTTTCACATTATTTTTTATTTGTACTGTATCATTTTCAAGGTATGGCTAATTTGAAGTTCATCGTTGAGAGTCCACTGTGTATAATTTAATGTCTTACTCTTCCCAAATGATTAGAAAATAACTGCTGAATTAATTCTTGAATAGTAAAATTCTGCTAATGGTTTTACTGTTGACTCACATTCAAAATCTTGAAGTCATCTAATTCTTTCCTCTCTTCCCCTATAACTTTCTTTCTCCCACCCTCTTCTTTCCCTCATATTAGTAGGTCCTATAAAGTCTTACTTTGTAGAATTTTCAAGCCTATCTTTCATATCACTTACACTGCTATCACCTTATTCAGATCTTTCATATCTCTTGTTGGAGTCAGTTCTATCCTTTATTTCGTCTCAAAATCATCTTATCTGCTAGCTATTTCTGTGTAACATAAGTGTGATCAAAACATACAGTGAATGTTTAAGTTACAAAAAATATTATAATAAAAGACATTGCCATTAATCCCTTTCAAAATACTCTCCTAAACTTTAAACATACTTATGCCATCATCCTTGCCACTTTCCGAAGCAGCTCAGGAAGTCCTCTTTCCCGAGAGTCTTTAGTTAGTGCTGCTGTGACTGGCTCTATGTTCTAAATTCATTGAAAACATGTACTTTTCATGGTCATTTTGACTTTGGGGAAGAACCTGAAGCTGTACAGAGCCAAATCTGATGAATAAGGTGGATGAAGACATACTTTTTTACAGAAATTGCTGTAAATGGATCACAAGTAAGGGATGATCAAAAAGTACAATGTATATGTAAATAAAAAATTATGACAGTAAAAGACACACTGCTACTAAACTCCCTCAAAAAACTCAAAATACTCCCCCTGCTTCACACAGAGGGATTTTAACATTCTTGCCAATGAGTTTATTTAATATAAAAGATTTTTTTAAAATGTAAACATCCACTATGTTTTGTAATTACCCAAAATTTACCATTTTAGAACAGTGCACATTTACCGCCTTATACTTGGTGTTCCTGGGGAATGCACACAGGCGTTGCTTAACTCTGTTCTAGGACCCTACGTCTGTGCAAACCTCCAGTCATCTTACGACTCAAGGGTGGCTCATTTCCAAGCTCACGTCTATGGTTAGTGGCAGGATTGAATGTGTTTTCAGTCATTGATACTGACTCTCTCAGTTCCTGTATGGGAATACTCATGAATCATCCCTGAACTCGGCAGTTTTATTATGAGACTTTCTATGCTTATAATTTGTAGACACAGTCTAGCATGTGACTGTTAATCATGGTAGGCCGATTTGAATGGATTAAGAAATTCCTGGTAGATTAGTGGAGGAGGAAGATCCACCCTAGATGTGGATGCCATTGTGGACTTTCCTGCTCCTGATCCTAAAGATAGCCATTGAGGACTCTCCCCTCTGAACCTACAGACCTACCTAATAAATTCCCTTGCATAATTATAACATATTCTTCTATTGATTCCATTCCTCTAGAGAACCTCTATGTTCCACTATAGAACACAGCATTTATAAAAAAGAGAGGTTAATTTTGGTTCCGTTTTGGAATCCAAGGTCAAGGGATTGTATCAAGTAATGGCCTTCCTTCTGGCATAATCTGGAACATTACAGGGCATCCCATAGCAAGAGACCAGGAGCGCCTGTGTACGCCTATTCTGTTACCTCCCTTTCATTAGAAAGCCACTAAAATATAATTATACGAGCTCCACCCTTATCAATTTACCTAATCCTAATCACACTTCAAAGGCTGTACTTCTGAACACCACAGTAAGATTAAATTCTACTGTTTTAATAGCTCAGAGTGGAGATTTAATTTCAACACAGACAGTCTTGGTAGACACACTCCAAACATCTCCAAACCTCGGGAGCAACTTCCTTTACCAAGCAAGGAAGCAAGAGGACAAGAGAGAGAGGACTAGCAAGATGCAAGTCATAGCTTTGGCTAAATGAATCATGCAAGTAACATTGCATTCATTACTTCTGCTGAATTCTTTTCTTTAGAAGCAAGGCCTTAGGTCCAGCCCACGCTCCAACAGAGAATATCTGGGACACAACAGTGTAGATCCTGGGAGGTGAGATCGAAAGCCATAAGAGAGATAGAGTTTAGAAGTAGGGAGATCTTTTTTCAAAGGGGTAGGGGAACAAAAGACGGAGGAAGGAGGGAGGAGGGAGGGGAAGGAAAAGGGATGAAAAAAATTGAATAAAAAAAAAAAAGGAGACAGAGTTTTTGCCAATGGAAAAGTGACCAAGAGATGGAAGAAGCAGGGAGGGATGGGAAGTGTAAGGGACAAAAAAATGAATGAAGACGTGTTACGTACGTGTAACAACTCCCCACAAGGAGTGTAATCATTATGTAGTGCAAATATGTACTAATAAAAAAGAAAAAAGCCATTATGGCTGTGCTGGGAGTTTCAGAAAGTACAAACCAAGATAATTACCACTTTCCCCTTCTGCTATTATGTTATTTAAAAAAAAATGCTTAAATGGCCTAGAGTAGTGGTGTCAGAGTTGTTTTTATCCTATTCATTGCTTCCAGAATTGTGTGGGTAAATGCAGCAATTTGTGTCTCTTCTGTACTCGCAGACACACATGATCCGTACATGCGGATCCATACATACGGTAGAGAGACTGTGTGCACAGCAAGGTCAGACCCAGCAGATGCTGTACCTGTAACTGGCATGCGGATATCGAAGCTTATCCGCCAGCCACCCGATTTCTACTTTTTCTATTTGCAACACTCCACAGTGCTGATTCCTCTTTCCTCTCTGCTGTACTTATCATCAGCTGTTAGGACGATGCTCCTGCCCGTACTTTGTTTTCCCCTCTCTGTCTGCACCGTCATTTTCCTCATCCCTCTGTAATTTCAAGCAGAAGGGGACTTTTTTTTAAGTCTCTAATGTAGAATGCTTCTGAACAGTTTTCACATTAACTGCAGTATCCAATTTTTTTTTGTTATTGTCATTTTTTTCCCCTTTAATTAGAGCTCAAGGAGTAATTCTGCACCAAACAAAACTTTGTTTTCCATTTTTCCACTGTGAGATGGAGGGCTAATAATTCTCGCAAACTATTTAAGGACTGCTAAGACTTAATGAATGTATCTTTCCTTGGATGCTTACTTACATTGTTTGAGATTTTGATTTTGTTAATTTTTTTTATTTAGTAAGCAACTAAGATGAAAACAATAAACAAAACTAAATCTTGAGGACTTTTTAATACGGTTATTGTAACTGTATGCAAACGAAGTGTTATTTCTCTTTACAAATAATGATTTGTGATTCAGTGAAAAATATAATTTTCTAGGAAAAATTACACATATATTAGATTTATTTACAACGAAGTTATAATTAATGATTCCCATTTTGAATTAATTTTTAAGGCTTTCTATTTTTACATATATATTTAAAAAACAAATGTATAAACTGAAATCTTTTTATATTCATAGAAAAGTAGAGGGCTTCATAAATTTTCTTACTAAAGTTTTTTGACCTTTATATATGCAGTTTTATCCTCTTGTTTACAGTTTGGCTGAGCTGTAAAGGTAGAACCACTAACCAATCAAAAGGAGCTCTAAAAGGTCAGTGCATTACATATTATAGCTGCTTTCCAAAAAATGTGGAAGGCATTCAAATTCTGGCACATTTTTGCAAGTCCAACCTTGTAAAATATATCCATGGTGACATAAATGAGACTCTGGCTTCTGATAAAACTTGTAACAAACATGAGAAGAAAGTCCAACTTCCTGTCTCTTCTTTATTTTCCTATTTTAAAGGCAGTCTCCAAAACTGTAATAAGCTAGGTGTAGGAAGTGGTCCTGTTATGGATGTCATCGAATATAAGAACCTTGCAGTTATTTTTTAAGCTGCAAATTTCAAATTAAGGACATTCATATTCACAAATTAGCACATGCATATATTTTGGAAGTATTTATAGGTGTTAATAAGCCCTACAAAGGTAACTACCTGGTTTTATCAGTAATTTGCAAATAAGTGATAGTTACAGTATGTATTAGGCTCATGCATTATCTCAATGTGCAATCAAAATAAGACCAGTATTGAAAGTAAATACTTCCTTTCCACATGGTCAACTTGACCAGAACATATAGAGTTCTCTTATGTTTTAGGTTTATTATTAGGTTTTACTTTTACTTTTCCACTTCTGATCAACATGTAACACTTGTACATATTTATGGGACAGAGTGTGATATTTTAACCCATTACACAACACTGTCCAAGGCAGGGGAACCAGCATCTCCACCTCCTTATCATGTTTCGTATTTGCAGACTCTGAGCCCCTCTCTTCTGAATCTTTATAAAATACATAATAGCATGTTGTGAACTACAGTCACTGCCACTGTGCTGAGGAATACTACGACCCACTGCTTCTAAGTGTGTTTCAGCAGCATTATTCAAATTTCCTCCATCCTCCCTCACACCACCATCCAAATATCTGGTAATTACTGCTCCATATTCAGGTTGACATTGTTAACTTCCATACAAGAGGGAGAACAAGTAGTATTTCTTGTTCTGTGTCTGGCTTATTTCATATGATATTCTCCAGTTCTATCCATTTTTCTGCAAATGACAGGATTTCAAACATTTTATGGTTGAATAATATTCTAATAATATTCCATTGTGTATGTATTTCATACTTTCTTTTTCCCCTCACCCACTTATGGGTACCTAGCTTGATTCCATATCTTACCTATGTAAAATAGTGCAGTAATAAATATGAAAATGCAAATATCTCTATTAGCATGATTCTACTTCTTTTGCATATATACAACCAGAAGCGAGACTCCTACACCATTTGGTAAATACACCTTTAGGTTTTGAGAACATCCATCCTGTTCTCCACAATGCCTCTTAATTTACATTTCCATGAAATGTATGTAAAAGTTCCTTTTCTCCACATTCTCATGGGACTTATTCTGTTTGTTTTTCTTGTTTGATAATAGCCATTCTAACTGGAATGCAGTGATGTTTCATTTCAGGTTTGATTTGCACTTATGTGATGGCTAATAATAGCACTTTTTCATGTAACTGTCAGTCATTTGAATTTCTTCTTTTGAAAAATACCTATTCACAACATTTGCTCCTTTTTAATTGAAAAATTTTTAACTTTAAAAGTTTCTTTATATATTGTACATATTACACCTTCATCAGATGGATAACTTGCCAAAACTTTCTCTCATTCTATAGGTTTTCTAATGTGTTGATTTTTTCCTTGTTTCATTTGATGCAATCACATTTGTCTATTTTTACTTTGCTTTCTTGTGTTTTGGGAGTCTTATCAAAAAATGCCTATAACAATGACTTGAAGTGTTTCTTCCACATTTTCTTCTAGGACTTTCATAGTTTCAAACCTTACATTTATGTCTTTGATCCATTTTGAATTGATGTTTGTACAGAGTAAGAAGTAGGGGCCAAATTTTAATTTTTCACATAGAGATATTCAGTTTCCCAGCAGCTTTATTGAAGAGACTGTCTTTTCTTCCCTGTAAAATTTGGTGCATTTGTCAAGAATCAATTGCTTATAGATTTTTTGTTTATTTCTAGGATCTCCATTTTATTTTTTTTTATTTTAAACCAAGAACATGTATTGGTACATTTTACATATAATGGTTACATTCATCACATTTATTTTGTACCTGTGCATGATGCATCTTGGTTCTCCCCCATTCCCCACCCCTCCCCTCTGTTCCCTCCTTCCCTATTTACAGCAGGTTTATTCTTAATTTTCCATATTTTCCCTTTCCCTTTTCTTTCCTTTGTTGCCTTTCTGCTTTTCCCCTTCTTTCTTTCTAGTACGCCTCTCCTTTGTATATTATCTTCCTTTTATATAATATCTATTACACCTCTTTGTCCTTATTTACAGTTATGATTTCTCATATCAGAGAGAAAATTCGATGTGTACTCATGAGTGTCTGATTTATTTCACTTAAAAGTATGTTCTCAAAGAACATCCATTTATATACGAATGACTCTAGTTTATAGGATCTCCATTTTATTACAGTGCTCTATGTGTCTATTTTTATGAAAGAACCACAATGTTTTGGTACTTGTTCTTCTTATAGTATGTGTTGAAATCAAGTATTATAATACCTGCAGCTTTTTTTTTTCTTTAAGATTACTTTGGTATTTAGGATCACTTTTGCTTTGTACTATTTTTGCAATTGTTTTCTCTAGTTTTGTGAAGAAAATCATTGGTATTTTTATGGGGATTGCATTGAATCTAAGTTATTTTGGATAGTGTCAACATTTTAATAATAATTTATGAACGTGACAGGTCTTGTGTGTTTCTGTGTGTGTGTGTGTGTGTTTGTAAGTGTGTACCACTTTCAATTTCTTTCATCAATGCTTGGTAATTTTCAATGTAGAGGTCTTTCTCTTCCTTGGTTAAACTTATTCCTAAAATTTTCAAGTTTTATGTGTGCTTGTGTCTCAGTGTATGTGTGTGTGTTAAATGGGACTGCTTTCATGATTTCCTTTTTCAGCAAGCATTTTCTTGGTGTATAAAATGCTACTGATTTTTATACACTGATTTTTCATTTTGCAACTGTACCTGATTTGTTTCCATTCTAATAAATCTTTTGGTCAAGTCTAGATTTTTCTACTTGAAGAATCCTATCATCTTTTTATGTGTCCGAGTTCTTATTTCCTTCTCTTAACTAATTGCTCTGGTTAAAACTTCCAGTACTCTATTGAACAGGAGTGATGAGAATGAGCCTCCTTGTACTTTCCAGATCTCAAAAGACATTCTCTCAGCTTTTCCCCACCTGGTATATTGCCTGCAGGTTTGCCATACACAGTCTGTATTTAGAAACACATAGTTTGTATATATTTTGCATTTCACTGTGCAAAATCAGAATAAGAAAATAATTTGCATCCTTTTAAACATTTAATTTTTTTTCTTCATGCCAATACTTTTTAAACATTGTGAAGATGGAAAGAGAGGAGCTTTGACCACTTTAAGAAGAGAAAGCTGATTACATGGCCTTATTCATGGAGAAGTTTCGACGAGCTGGAGGAATTATGAGGAAAAGCAATTATGATGATCTGGGAATTAAGCCATAAGGGAAAGTGTGTTCTAAGGTGTTAGGAAAAGCACCTAATTAAGTGCCGGCAGGCTGAAGCTAGCGGGGGCAGAAGCAGATCTGTTTTCATACCTCTCTAGACTGAGCAGCAGCTGAAGACAGTGTGCATGTAGATGTTTCAGGCTTCCGGGCCTCTGAGAGGCCAAGAAATCTGTAGCTGCTAAAAGCAAAACGGCCAGCAGATCACAAACAGCACTGTTGTTAAAGCACAGGAAAGCTCACTGTGAGCTCAGTGTACACTGTCACCCTAGAATATAGAGCCCCTCCAAATGTCCAAGCTTCCTGTCTCGAACACAATTTCCTTCAAAAAAATATAATGCAAGGATAATTACTGATTCATCTCATTTATGAAACTATTTTTTAGTTTAGTTACATTTCTGCACATCGTGTAATATTTGGAATATTGCTGCTTCAATGGGCTTCTCACGATTTTAACAAAGAATGAAATGGAGTTTATTTCTTCTCTGGCCTTAATTTGGTTACAAAACAAGGTATCTGGATGAAAATGGCCTTATTTCACTCCAATTCTAAATTTTCTTCCACATTATAATTTTATAAGCAAACAGATTTGGCACTTCCACCACAGTTCAGCTTTCCTTCCAGAAAAGGCCTTCTCATCTGGCCCTTGTCCCAGTGAAAAAGCAGCCACAAATAGCTCACGAATGAAAGAAAAGGAGG